>RJWM01003071.1:0-118097 GCA_004363535.1 Dasyprocta punctata | reverse complement strand
TGTCAAACTTCAACCAACTCAGTGTGTAAACCTACAGTGTAATCGTATCAGATCTGTCGTTGTTGTTGTTTGTCTTTTTTGCTTTTTGTTTCTATCTTCTGTGTCTATTTTCTTATAAATTAAAAAAAAAAGAAAGGTGACACAAGTCTACTGACCTCATAGATTCTACTAGTGTTATTTCATGCAAAATGTTGTCAAAATTTTCTTTTGTCTAGGAAAAATTAAGCCTGGGTATGAGCTGTTTATCTAAATGTCATTTCTTATTTTGCATTTCTGGTTGGCCATGGAAAATACACTTGGTTTTTTGATACCTTGGTTTCAACATCTAATAATAACTGAATAATTTGTACTACTCTATGTGGGCTTTTTAATTGTTTTTTATTGCACAGAACAAATTACCTCAAAACTTTAAGGCTTAAAACAACAAACGTTTATTATCTCACACTTTCAGTGGGTCAGGAATCCAGGCACAGCTCCTTGAGTAATTACCTCAAAGTCTCATAGTAGGCTACAAGGAAGTTGCCATTTCACATGAAGGCTCAGTAGAGAGAGAAACTGTTTTTTAATATTCTTCTTCTTATTATTACTGCATACTAATAACCAAAAAATGGGTTTCATTGTGGCATTTCTGTAATACAAATGCTGACCTATGATCATGTCTGCCTTCTCTCCCTTCTCCACTTTCTCCCTTCTCACCTGACCCCTTTCCAGACTCTACTTCTCCCTTTTTACCTTCAGATCATTTATATTTTGATGTTTTTCTACTTTTGAGAAAAAACATTACACTCATCTTTCTGTGCATGGTTATTTTTCTCAACATGATATCTTCCAATTTCATCTATTTTCCTGCAACAGACAAGATTTCATTCTCTATGGCTAAATTATACCCCACTGTGGATATACACCACATTTCCTCTATCCCATCTGCTGACAAGGACCAAGGCTGGTTCCACATCTTAGTTATTGTGAATAATGCTGCAATAAACATGGTGCACAGGTATCTCTGTTGTGTGCCGACTTCATTCCTCTCACATATATACCCCGGAGTGGAATTTCTGGATCACGCAGTAGTTTTATTTCTACTTTTGCAAGGAACCTCCAAGTTTTCCAATAGTAGCTGTACTAATTTACATTCCCACCAGCAATGTGTCATGGTGTATTTTGAGACAATCTACTTCTAAGCTCACTCATCCTTGTTGGTGTGACTCAGTTTTTCCCAGGTGGTCAGTTTAGAGGTCCTAGTTCTTTGTCAGCCATTGGCCAGTGACGTCTCCATCAGGCAGCTCATAACATAGAAAGCAGCTTCAGTCAAAGTGAACAAGTGAGGGAAAGAGAGGATTCCCCAGATGAATCCTTGATACCCTTATCTCAGAAGTGGCATCTTCTGTCCCTTTTTCCATATTCTATTCATTAGAAATGAATCTCTGGGTCCAGACACAATCCAGGTAGGGATGACACAAAAGTATGAATACAGGAGATGAAGATGGTTTCAGTCATCTTAGAGGCTGCCTCCAAGGACTCAGCCAACAACCTGCCAAGTCCCGGGGAACCATGAACCTAGGGCCAAGGAACCTAAGAGCTCATTCTCACCCTTAAGCAAGACAGCATTAATTAAAAACCATTTAACATATTCAATTCACATTCAGTCAATGTTTAATAACATTGACTGTATAGCTGCTACTTGCAAAACACTGTAAGAGAAGTGTTTGAAAAGGCCAAAGTTAAAGAATTTAATATTCATGTAGTTTAAGGTAAAAATCCTTCTGTAGTGAAGACATCTCTTTCACTGACACGTAACACACAGTAGAGTAACAGCTGGATCCGCAGGAGGACATGGTGGAACAGGGGTGTGGTCAGCCTGCACTCCTGCAGCTACTTTCTCTTGGTTGCAACCTTGGGAAGGCTCTACAATGGCAAAGAAGTGGTCAGCCTGCCAGTGGTCACCACTGGGAAAGCTTTAGATGAAGTTTTCAACACTCTCCTAAGAACAGGTGCTGATTCTGTTCATGGCTTCTCTTTTTCCAGGCAGGAGTAGTGGACTTTAGCTCTGTGCAGTGGAAAACAGACCTCTCCAAGGACCTCTCCTGACACCATTGTTTTCGATATTGCTTTACTGTTATTTAGATCTGGATGTCTTACTTGCCTTTTCCATTTGTACTCTGGTCTCCCCGACTAGACTGGTTCTCCAAAAAAAAATTAACTCCTCACTTTTCTCTGCATATAAACAAGGTTAATTAACTTAGAAGATTGCAAAAAAAAAAATGTTCAAAAATTTATCTGTGCCTGGATGTTTCTTCCAAAGAGGCCAAATTTATCTGTAGATCCCATTTAGGATGATTCATCTTAGAATCACTAATCAAAGGCTTTTAAGGGTACAGTCTTATTTGAACTTGCCCAACTTTTGATTTCTCTTTCTTGCTATCTTTCTTTGAATTTTAGAATTATTTTTCCTGCCCCTTAAGTTTCTCTCCATGGAAACATATACATTTTTCTGTTGTGCTTTGCCTGAACCTGGATTCCACTCTTGTAACAGTACTGGCACAAGGGACAATGGACATCACAAGCTACTCCATGGGGGATAGCAGACAGAGTGAACAGCGAGACAGTCCTCAGTCCTGTGCAGAAACCTGTAAGAGGCGGGCTCTGTGACTCTTTCTTCCTGTACTCTTCAGAGTTTTTCTGTTTAAACATAGCCGCACAGATCTACTATGATAGTAGTAGGTATTTTAGCACATAAATATCTTTATCCACTTTGGGACTCTGCTTCCTGTTTTGACTTGTTCTCTAAATATATGTAATTTTTAAATTACAGGTTTACGTCAGGAGGACAATTTAGTCAAGTATTACTTTCTTTAAAAACACATGCCCGGATTGCTGCACATAAACTGTGGAATGTGAGCAGGCTTGGAGCAGGCACAGATGGAATCCTCTTCTCTAAGTGCCCTGCCTCAGCATTTAAAAAAATCTCTCGCTTTTCAGTAGCAGTTCAACTTATGGAAGGAGCCACTCTCTAAGCAAAGATCTAGGGACAAAAACCTTCACTGAGGCCACTGAACAGGAAAAATAATTACTGTCCCAGGGGCCGACAAGCACTGCAGGTACCCTGTTTGGAGTCCAGACCCAGCCCTGGGAAGTAACACCTGGTAAGGAAGTCACCAATACCTGGAAAGCAGAAATTGGTAGTTTCTACCAGAATTGACTTACCTACTGTTATTTTTTTTACGATGTATATTTCTTTCATAGCATACATTCAATACTTTCCACTGAATCTCCTAGTGCTTTTCCTAACACACCCAAGTCAAAAGGAGGGGAGAGGCCTGCAAAGAGTAGATGCAGTCACCTAGCATTTGTTGTCACTTTTCTGGGGCCCAAGTGGGAAGACTAGAAAAGCAGCATTCTTCAGAAAAACGAAAATTAGTCTCTTCCTAATTAGCCACATAGCCTACTCTATCCTTTTGTGCTCTGCCACCTATAATATTTTCACAACTTCCTTCAAAATACAGGAAGAAGAAAAGAAGGAAAGAAGGAAGGAAAAAAGGAAGGAAAAGAAAAGGAAAGAAAAGAAAGCTTACACATTGGAAGCAATTGTAATTCTTTATGCATTGATATAAATTTGAGAAGTTTTTCTAGTAACATATTAATACAGGTTTGCTGAAAATGTGTTTGGACATTGGCCTGTAAGAGGGTAGGACACCAAGCACAGCTTTAGTGTTACCAATAAATTTCACGATGACAGGTACTCTTGGAGGAAGCATCATTTCAGAGGGTTTTACTAATGCGTTAAAGATCAAACACCAGAGGCCTCCAGTGAAATCTGTCTCTTATCAGTCTTTCTCAAAGGCAGGAGAAAGCACAGAAGCCTGCACTCCGCCTTGTGTTCAGCTGGCAGGCCTCTCTTCCCCTCCCTCAGTACAGTTGCAGTAGGGGCCCCAGGAGACTGTTTCCAAGGTGCCAGCTGCTTCTTACCAGCTTGACATCAGCTGATATCCAGTGGTGCCCACTGAATGGGATGCTAATGTTGGCCTCAGAGTACACAGAAGACCAGAAGAGAAACAAAAACTTGAAAAGAGTTAACAAGCTGCAAAACTCAATGCAAAAATGCTAGGTGTCATTATTAACCTTTATCTTCATTTCCATGGGTATTTGCCAAGTGAGTCATAATGGAGATTGGAAACTCAGAGGAATGGGGTGAAGATGGAAGGAAATCCCCTCCCTGCACAGCACTTGGAATCCTAATGTCAAGCAATTCAGGTTGGGCTTGTGTTTGGGCATTTGATCAGTGGTGATGGTCCCCATCAAGATGATGAGTTCTGGCTTTCAGCCTTACATAGTGAGTCTGGACTCCAAGCAGGGTATCTGCGGTGCCTGTCAGCCCCTGGCTTCCTCTCTCTCCCCAGGAGGGCCCACACAGGCAGTGGAGAGAGGGCACACAAGTACTGAGAAAGGCCAAAAAGCAAGCAGGAGATGAGACCCCCAAGACAGTATTCCTACTTTACCTGGCTCCTCAAAACCGTGAGGCCAGCAACCCAGTCCTCCTTTTCCAGAGACAGGATGAAACCCCAGGAACCACAGAAAACCAAGGAATTCTTGACAAGACCCCAGTGCTGATCCAGGACAAAAGGTGTTAACCCTCTTGACCCTCATCGGTTCACATTCATAAGTCTCCGACTTCCCTTTCCAGGATTACTTAAGAACAAAATCCTTATGCATGTATGAATGTGTTTTGTTTCATTTTGGTCAACTCCTACTTCCGGTACAGACTGGCATCCTGGGCTATGGTGTCGTACTCAAAAATGGAGTTCCTGGGATGCATCATGGCTGTGGTCGTTAGCAGCTCTGCCAATGGGGTATGTGATTTGAGTGGCGGCTTCTCTTTCTCCACCTATAATCTCAGAGCAATACACAGGGAAATCATGCATGGCAGGTGGTTGGTGCTCAGTACATGGGGAGCTGGTGACATTGGGTCTGCACCATTCCTGTTTCAGACCAGCAGGGCCAGACCGCAACATGAAAATTGCAAAAATAAATGTCTTTTCCAATCAAAGATGGAGGTGACACCTGTCCCTTAGGAGTCCCTTTTCTCCACACAGGCTCTGAACCACTTTTGAAAGAGCCCTGGGTTTAAGTTTGGCTCTGCCTTGGCTCAATGACCTCAGACTGCTTCTCTTTGGCTTTGTTTTGTTTGTAGCAGGAAACGAGACTCCAACAGTGATTCTCAAACTTGGTTGTCTATGAGAATCACAGAGAGTTAGTTTTAATTTCTGGTGCTGACACCTCTGCCCAATTCCATCAGGAGATCTTGGTGGTGGGACTCAGGCAAGAGGGCTTTTTAGTTTCCCAGCTGTCTCAATGTGCAGCCTAGGTGAGTACTACAAGTGTAGAGGACTGGTGGTTCTTGACTGGACAAGAAAATCCCCTACGAGGCTTAAAACCAAGACCGAGGCCAGAATCCCATCCTACAACCATGACAATAAAAAGTTCAAGGGGTTCCCAGACATGGTTTGCATTCAAAACTCCCCTGGTGACCCAACATGGGGTCAGTTCTATGAATGTCCAAGCCAGATGACCCACAAGGTTTCCTGGGTCTGAGGTGCTCAGCCTTGAGGAATCTGCTCTTGGGGTATAGAGGTGCAGATATGTGAACTGTCCTCAGTGGCTGCTCGAACTGACCATTCGTATATGCTACCAAAGTAAGCAGCCTTCTCTAGCTGTGCTGACCACCTCCTGACACATGCATCTTCTCCGGGCTCTGGCTATGGGGAGTGGGGAAGGACTCCCCCACTTCCGATCTATATGGAGGTCACCTGACTTCACCCCAGCCCCATCACAACAGTATAACGACCTATTGGGTTACATGGATCCCTTTGGAAGCCTCACAAACTCTGTAGATCCTCCCAAGGAGTATCATATATGCACATCAAATGGAGCATACCATTTCCATGGGTCCCAAAACCCCTGGAACCAGGACAGTTCTATTCCATTTGACCATAATATAAAAGTCAAAAATTTACATAACCCAGGAAAGCAGAAATTGCAACAGAGCCAAAAGAACCTAGGGTTCAGAGCTAGTTTGAAACTTGTTTCCATTTTGGACCTATTCACATTAAGGCCTCAGTTTAGTTTTATGTTCTATCTTTTGCTCCTAAAAAGTTGGCACATTCTTCATAAACACCCTGCCGAAACTGTCTTGGGGATGATAGCACTGAGGGGTGTTTTTGCTTCACTTCTCTGGATGCTTCTGTTGACCAAGGGGCCATAGGAATAACAGTGTTCAGGTGACCTGGTGTCGGGGTGAAGGATGAGGGGCACTGTCCCTCTGTTTGGAGGGTGATTTGGACCTCCACCTTGATAGAGGCAGGAGACAAACAGCCACCATGCCCCAGTCCCCATCCTTGGTGGAGAAAGGCTGGAACTAGAACCAGATGTCTGAGAAGCAATCTCCAGGCTGCCCGGTAACTGCCAAATGAGCCCCACAGTTGGCACAAACTGCCCAGCCGGCATACCAATTGGTTTGGAGTAGGCAGGAGCACTGCTTGGCCTCTGAGCTCGGGCATCCCAGGAGAATCTGTGTTCCCAGCCTTCCAGAACACACAGGCCAGGAGAGCTCTCTGTCTTCATCCAGTAGGACTACAATAGCAAACACTACCAGCTAGTGGCTTAAACAACATGTATTTCCCACAGTTCCAGCGGTTTGGAAATTCAGGATTAAAGCACCAGCAGGTTCGGTGTCTGGTGAGGGCCCATGTTCTTGTTCATGCCAGAATGGGTGCGATCTCCTTGCTCTTTCCTCCCACAGTGGAAGGGTGAAGGAACTCCTTGGGGTCACCTTCTAAAGGCCTTAAACCCTTTCTCATGACCTAATGGCCTCCTGAGGATCCCACCTTCATACATTATCACTTTAGGAGTTTCAGCATATGAATTTCAAGGGGACTCAAATGTTCAGGCTGCAGCAGTCTCTGACCTGACAGGAGTAGCAGCCTTGTCCCTACAGGAAGAGGACCCTGGGAACTCTGGACTTACTGCATCCACAGGAGGGAGCAGCACTGTCCTTCCATCAGCTGTGGGCAGCAGTGGACCTAGACAGAAGTAAAGTGTGGAGCACGTTTCTGGTCACACCCCATTCCCATTCAGCTCCAGCCTGGCTTCCTCGATTTTCAGATAAAACTTACAAAAGCATGAGTGAGTTAAGAAGAAGGTAGGAGCTTCCCTGTTGGGCACTACAATTGGGCTCAGAGAGCTGAGAAAGGAACCCCCAGTACCCTAGACAGTTTCCCCTCCCCGAATAGCATCCGAGGAGGCCAGAGGAATTTCTAACCAGAATTGGAGTGGCCATGAGCATTCAGGACTCTCGGGACTCAGAGTCCAAGGGGTCTCTGGGGGGAGGGGTGAGCGCATAGAGAAAACTAGTGTAGTGTTCTGACAGAGCTTCTGTAGATGTGCTTTTGTATTTGCACCAGGCGCACACCCACGTCCCTATCTTGGTACCCACTGAACCTGGGCTATCTGGGTGCTGCCAGCTCACTCAGCAGAAGGCCTTCTTTCCCGCAGGAACCAGAGATGCCACCAAGGATTGCAGATAGAGCCATCTGGGGGAGAAAATGCTGGTCCCTAAGCTCCACACTCAGAGGTGTTTCGGACTTTCCAGCCCTGAGACTCTGAGGAGTTGTCCCTGGAGAGATCTGCCTGTCACCGTGTGAAAGGAAGAGGCAAGTGGGATGACAACCTCTGGAATCACAGCTTCCCATGTCCAGCTGCTCCAGGCTTAGTGTGATGGACACCTTTGCACTCCCCCCACCGGTCTCCACCCCACCCCCGATCCATCTATTGCTCTTCTTTCATCCTCTGGAAAGGGCTAACACGTGGACACTCTCCACCCGGCGGGAGTACAGGGCTCTGACCGCCTCACCATTCATCGGTGGCTGTTCTCAGACTGTTTGGCAACGACTGTTTCCAGCTGGGATGGAGGAATATACACAAGCAGTATATTTTTAAAAAATATTTACTTCTGTGAAAATAAAGATAGGTATCTCATAGTTTTATCCCATAAACCAAGTGATTTGTGTTTCCAAGCTGGGTCATTTCTTACTGTCTCTGTAGATGCTTTTCTGCCACAGAGATTCTCTTTTTTTTTTTTTTTTTTTTTTTTTTTCCAGGGAGGAGCTGTCATGTTCTGCGCAGAGTTTCTTTCCAGTGTGCACCTGGCTCATGGAGAGAAGAGACAGCAGCCACTGTGGGCACAGGGAGGGTGGTGACCAGGTAAAGTCAAGTGAGACACTAATCAGAGGTGACCTAGGAGACTCACTTTTAGGTCCAAAAACTTACAAGCTTCTGTATTGTTTGTCTACACCACTGTAACCCCGCAAATATAATGCCAGTGAGGTGAAATACAGTGTTATCTTGATTGCAAACTCAATTCTCTCCACAGTTCTGGTCCCAAACCAGACTGGATTAGTACCAAACCAAATTTTCCCACAAGGTCAACATCAAACCTAACCACTGAATTTGATTCAACTCTCTTCCACCTCAGTCTGCGACCAGAATCACGGAGAGAATCAAATTCATGAACCGAGGTTCTACCGTACACCATCAGCTACCGTACACCATGGTGATCCTCACCAGGACATTCTTTATAATCTTCTGCACGTTGTAACAAGTGTTCTAAGCCCCGTTTGTTACAGAGGCTACCTTCCATCCAGCAGATGCTGAAGCAGATGTTCTAAGCCCAGGGTGGCTCCTTCGTCTTCTGTTGTGTTCCCTGATCCACACACCTCTCTGCACTAGTGCCACGCTGTGTTGATCGCTGCGGTTTTGCAGCATACTTTTAAACCCGGGACTGTGATAACTTCTGTTTTGGTTTTGTTGCCCAGGACTGCTATGTTCAGTGCATGTGCATAACCCCGAAGATGGATGTAAACATTGTGTACTGCAAACATGTACTGATAAAAATATTTTAAAAAATAAAACAGTGGTATTTGTCGACATAAAAAAATAAACCTAGAAACAAGCGAACGCATCTCTCACACTATCATCTTGGGGAAAACTGCCGTGCAAGGTGCCACTGACCTGTCTGTGTTCCCCTCACCGTGTTACAGAGGCTGTTTGCATTTCTGGGTCAGCCAGGGCCTCCCTGGAGCCGGTAACCACAGGCCGTTTAGTCTAAGAGAGAGTTTACCGCACAGAATCATGATGCTAGCGAAGAACTGAAGAGGCAGACCCCAGCACCAAGTTGCAAGGAGGTCAAAACCCGAAGCAGCAGCTCTGGCCTAAGGGATGAGGGCACAGAGGGAGAAGCTGGAATGACGAAAACTTAAGGTTTGGAGAAGGGCTGCACGGGCCGCAACTCTGACCCCTGCAAAGGTGACACCACCATGCCGTGGCTGGGGAGAGGAATGAAAGTCCCCTAAGCGCCCAGGCCGCGGGGATGAATGGAGGTGTGCGTCCTCCTCCGCCTTCTCTCCGGCGCCCCCTACTGGCGGCACCTAGAAGGAAGCGAGTGGCAAGGAAGAGACTTGTAACCGAGCGACCACAGCATAATAACCAGTACGCCGGGGTGGGTGGTTTCTCCCCGGCTCTCTTGCCATTAGCCTGCTTTCCCCCTCCCCTAGCCCATTACTGCAAGCTGCAGAACTGCCCCTCATGTGTCTTCTTGTAGCCGGCCAAGAGTGGGCAGGAAGTGGTTTGGGGGAGCTTCTGCCCACATGGCCCCATCTCGGTGCTGCTGGGGCTTGGGGCGGGATGATTTCCTGTTGCGGGGGCGTCTTCTAGGGTGCAGGGCACCAGGTGCCCCAGGATCTCTTCCCACCCTCTGAGAGTCAGCTGACACTGACACCCCGAGATGTCCACAGCCCAGATCCCCCGGGGAAACTGTGAATCTCTGCTCTGACTGCCACAGTGATCCTGAATTTCCGCGCTGAGAATGAGGACAGTGAGGAGACCCGGCCTTTGCAGGCTGCTCGGGCTTTTGGCGACCCGCTGCCCTGCTTTATTCAGGGTCCCCGGGGCGCAGGAAGGGAGCGCTCCCCGTCTCCTCCCACAAACAGGGGAGCACCCGGCCAGGCAGGAGCCGCTGGGCCCTGACCACTCCCACCTCTGGCAGAGAAGCACCGTACCCCTCTTCCCTGAGCTACCAATAATGTTTCTTTTATTTTTCTTTTAAAGTGGCAAGCTGTTGCCAGGAATACCATATAAAACATCTTTATGGAGTGAACACAGGCCCCAACAGCTTATGCAAGCTGGCTTGATCCAGGGACGAGTGTTTCTAATTAATGCTTGGGTTCAGGGTCCCCCCAGGCCCTACCTGCACCCTCTCGCCCGGGTCTGGACTTCTGGCTGACCTGCCCGGCACCCTGTGCTTGTGACTAATAAACGCCCCCAGCGTTTCTCACCAGGTCTGGGAGGGCAGAAATAAAACTCGGTTCCAGTTCACCGCACTCCACCCTGAGCATGGGGCCCGCACTGCAGACGCCGGGAGAGGACTGGGCTGCCTGCGTGGCCCGCGGAGCCGCGCTGGAGACCGTCGCCGGCTGGCGGTGCCGTGCTGTGACCTTAGAGACCCATGGAGAGAATCTCCTCACCATCCGACAGAGGAATCAGTATCAGCGGCACTTTCCAGTCATCCCAGAACTCTGGGAGACTGAGGCAGGAGGACTGCAAGACCCAGTCCAGTCTAAGCAACTGAGTGGCTGAGTGAAACCTTATCTCAAAACAAACATTTTTAAAAAGGGTTGGAAATGTAGCTAAATGTGAAGGCTTTAGGTTCAATCCCCAGTACCAGAAAAACACACACACACGTGCACAGGCACACTTTAGGGGAGTCATCTTTACATCCACAGTACACTGGTGAGCCCTGGCACATTTAAGGGCCAAGAGTGGGATGAGTGGGGCTGACAGGACAAAGTAAGAGCAGGTGTGAAACAAGTTCCGCCCCCACACGCATGCACAGGCATTTGGGCGTGTGTGTGCAGTTACACTATATACACTTCACATGTGGGGCTGCTAGAAACCAGGGTCATGAAGTGCAGACCTTCGGCAGCCCCATGCCCCAATTGGTTAACTGCCTGACTAATTGATTACTTGGAATAACAGGGCATGAAAGCTCAACGGAAAGTCAAAGATCGTTTGCCTAACCTCCTTTTACTAGTGAGAAAAAATGATCCAGAGAGGTTAGAAGGCAAATCAACAACTCTTAAGCCAATTAGTGCAGAAGCTCAGCACCAGGACCACCACTGGGGCACGGGGCTCTATCCCTACCCCTGTGCTTAGCTACGGAGCAGGGCCTCTCGTGTCCAGAAGGAAGGGGCTGTTCTGTTAGTGCCTGGTTGGGTCCGCTCCTCTCCTTCCTCACTCCCCTGTTCCCAGGGCTCCTCTTACCCGGCCCAGAGGTCAGACCCTGGCCACGGGGTTAGGCTGACCTAGCCTGGGAAATCATACAGTGTACCCAGCCCTGCCGTTCCCAGAGGACGCAGAGCCATGAGCAGTGTCTGGCTGTGCTGCGCAGACACTTGCACATGCTTAAGTAATTGGCTGTATTTTCCCCTCTTTACTGATGCTGAGCATTGAGGAATTGAACTTTAAATCTAGGTTTCACAGCTTAGAATTCATAAGCAAACAGGAATCTGTGTTGGGAAAGACGGTGTTATAACTTTTATGAATTTTTCATGGCACTTAACATCATGCTGGAAGGGAAGTTGAGCTATCATTCCGCTGACACTTTGTTAATCGATTGTTAGTTAAATGATGTGAAAATAAAAAGTTTCGTTTTCTTTGTTTTTGACAGTGCTGGTGCCGGAGGACCTTATCCACTCTAGGGAAACACTTCCTCACAGAGTTGCATATCCAGCCCAAGGCGCCAGGTTTTGAAGTGACATGTTGCCCTTAAGGCCAACTCTTTCCAAAATATGAAGGGGATCTTTCTTGCCTCCCTTTTGGTGATCACACATATCAAGAGGGTGACTTCCCTGAAGCTCTGGGCAGAAAGCAGGCTCAGGACAGATGTGTCCTCTGATTTTATACACTGCAGAGGGTACGAGTCAAAGTGAGTTTTCTTAATGGTTCAGAGGACCAAGGTATTCCAGGAAAGAGTCTGAGGTCACTTTCTCAGTGTGCGAGTCCAGGAAGATCAGTAGACTCTTAGAGTGTTAGTTTGAGTCAATTTTCTATCACTACTATAAAATACCCGAGGAAATCAACTGAAAAGGAAAAAGGTTTATTTTGGCTCACGGTTTCAGTCCAGGGTTTCTTGGTTCTATCACTCAGGGCCAGTGGCAAGGCATAGTGGGGGGCATGTGGGGCAATGTTGCCCACCTCACGGTTTCTGAAAAGCCAAGAAAAGGTGAGGCTCTTTGTATCTCTGCAAGACAGACCCCAGTAACCATAACATCAGATATCATTTAGACCCCAGAACTGTTGTGAGGATGAAATAAAGCAATAAAGCAAGAGTATGTAGGGCTCCATATAAACTATAGAGTACTATGTGCAAGGTGGTTGTTATTAATGTGGAACACAAGAAAGAAGTTGTTAAGGCTAGTGTTTAAATGCTTCCCCAAAGCCTCATGTGGTCATGGGGGGGGTGGGCCTTTCGAAGGCAGCTGAGTGTAGCACTTGTGATTGTTTGGTTGTCTAGTGCTGGGATTGGTGGTGTGAGTGCTGCACCACTCAGGGTCGGGGAGCCAGCACACAGCGTAAGGGAGGAAAAGAGGCGTGCTTTCCCCTTTTGCCCTTTGGCTCTTGTCTCTTGCAGATGCCATGAATGGCTGTCCCTTAGCCACACCACCCTGCCTTGGAGCCAGCTGTGTATGGACTGAAACCTCCAAAAACTGTAAGCTAGATAAACCTTTCCTTCTTTCATTTTGGGTGTCAGGTATTTTTTCCCAGCAATGAGAGAAAAGTGACCAAGAAGAAGTATTCATATTAGGGGAAATGGGTTCCCTCTGCATTTGAGAAGGTTCCCCCAAGCCACATGAGCAGCTGGATTTCATGTGTGATGCAGTCACACCGTGCTGGCTTCAGGGGCTTGGATTTCAGGGTGCCCCACTAAAACTGATATTTGAAATATCAGTTTTAGTTCATGAAACCCTAAAGAGTAAAGGCTCACTCGCTACTACTGTATCTTGCTTGATAAAATAAATAGTCTTAAAAGTTAACTTACAAGGAAAACAAATTTAGTTTTAGAAAGCAATTAGCTTATGAAAGGAAACAAAAGTACGAGATGTGGAAGAAAATGATGGCCACAATTCCTAGTTCCATAGAAATACCTACTTTTATTTTGGCATACTGGTTCCTGCATTTTATTCATCATTTAAAAATATTAAAAATAAATGGTATAGAGGATCTGTAGGTAGGGAAAAACCATGGAAGACCCAGTGACTGAGGGAGGGGGATAGGAGGCCAGGGACAACATTTTGGTGGCGAAGGAGAGGTAGGAGAGTTTTGCTTATGCAAATGTCAGTCTATGCAAGCAGCAGAAGCACCTTGCCCAAGTTCTTCAGCACCCAGCAACCACCCCATACCCCACCATCCCAATGGTCTGTGAGTGCACTCTCGACAGAATAGCTTCTCTGGCGTGTCCTCCTGGACTTAGTGCTGGTTTGACTCAGTACCTAAGTACTCTGCTTGAGTACTACAAGTACTATGAGATTGCCATGAGTACCACTGTGAACTGGATGTTTGTGTCCCTACACCAAATCCATATGTTTAATCCCTAATCACCAATGTCATGGTCTTTGGAGATGGGGCATTTGGGAGTAGGGTTGGTTAGGTCATGAGTGTGGTGTTCCCAGTTTGAGATGAATGTCTTTACAAAAGTTCTGTCTTTGTCTCTCTGTCTTTCTCTCTGCCTCTCTGTGTCTTTCTCTGACTCTGTCTCTGTCTCTGTCTCTGTGTGTCTGTGTATGTGTGTGTGTGTGTGTGTGTGTGCGCACTTTCCAAGGAAAGGCCATGTGAGGACAAAACCTGGACAAAGGGTCTTCATCAACAGCCAGGTGATGCTGTGGGCACTCTGATTTCAGTTTTCCAGATTCCAGAATGGAGAAGCAGGTTTCTGTTGTTTCAGCCACACAGTCTGTGGTATTTGTTATAGCAGCCCAAGATGACCAGGACCAGGATTCCATATTAGTATTTGCCTTGCCAACTCTTCCCACTTCACTTCGTTCCCAGCCCTGCCAACACCACAGTCTCCACCGCCCTGGGCCTGTTGAGAAGGCCCTTTGTCATTGGGCCCATTACCAGTGGTTCAGGGACAGCTGCTGGGAAGTGAAAACTTGTTTACCAAGGGGGGTCCCCTGTGCCCCACAGGTAGAGGGCAGCTCTGAGGGGACAGAAGGTTCCCTAGGGACGCAAGTTAGAGTAGGGCTCCACCCAGGCTCTGCTGGAGTAGCCTCCCCACTCAATATGAGGGTCGGCTGGCCACAGAGGCAGAAGCATACTGCAAAGCTCCTAGTATTCACCTACATTTCTACCGACTGCTGAAGCTTTGGTAGCTCTACTTTGCTGTAATTAGTGCAGATAAGTAACTGCTAGTGAATGACAGATATCTTTCTTACAATGCAAAATGTACCAGTGGTGAGAGTCTGTCTTGCTTTCTTGGAAAGAAAGCAAAATAAATAAACCCAGGAAAGTATCATAGAGAGCACATTATGACTAAAACTAACATAAAGTGCAAGGCATTAAATTGGGGATAATTTCTACCACTTTGAAGTATAAGAATATAATTTTGAAGGACAAAAACAGAACAAAACACTTGCATATACACAGATATACTGTAATACACAATATCTAATTTACACCAGTATATTATGGAGGAGAAAAAAAGCAACAAATGGAAATTTATCCCCAAATCTGGCAAAAAGCTACCCCTCAACTCAGATTCGGGGAAAGAGACTGTAAACAATGTGGTGGTGTTTGGTTTTACCGATGATTTGCAGATATCTAACTTTGACTATTGTCTAACTTTTTAGATTTTTGTCACAGAAACATATTTCAAAGAGCCTTCTTCTACAGACAATGGTAGAGAAAAACAAGCTCTTGTCCTTCTTGACACCTAAAAATATCAAAATAGAAACCTTGGACAAGGTAAAAACCCTCAGTAGCCCTGAGTCTGGGTTTATATTATCCTGCAGGCACTTTCGTGTCCTGCACACAGGACATTTGACAGCATGGGTAACTTTTGAATTGTGAACTCACATGAATGTGAGAGAAGAGGCCCAGCCTTCCAGCCTCAAAATATTCTGGAAAGGGTGACCCAGCATGCGTGGTGGCAACATTGAGAATGGGGGAGGCCCATTCGCCTCTGATAGCAAGAGGTACAGATCATTCGCAGCTGGACATAGAGGCCCAAGCCAATGTGAGACCTGACACTTGTGCCCACGTACACGCATGACATCAAAAACAGCCTGGAGGAAACAGTGCAGGAGTGCTGTGCTTCCTAAACAGGGAGTGGGTAGGGAAACCAGCACTTCAGACCCATCCAGGTGGCTAAGGCTGCTGGGCAGAGGCAGTCTGCTTTGGGGGGACCATGTAGCAAGATATTTCTAGACTGACGGGTCTTCCCTTGGGTGGTCCCTGACCACCCCAGTTAATACTCACACACTGGGGACCACTTTCCAGGTGCTAAGAATTGTAAGAGTGAAGTGGGAAATGGAGAATTGTAAGGGTGAAGTGGGAGCAGGCGACAAGACCAGACCAGACCTTGCTAAACTCAGGGACTGTTGGAGGCCCTTCCAGACAGCCCACCCCTGAGTTTCCCCTGCTTCTCCTTTCCCTGGTGATCTGTAAGTTTTTCCAAGACAACTACAGGAGCATGAGGCACCTGGCATGTGGCATTCTAGGCTCCTGCAGGAAGATGCTGTGTTCCAGCCTTTGTGAAGTTTCCTGCACAGGTGAGGCCGTTTCTGGGAAGAGACTGTGATGAGGAGAAAATGATGGCGCTGAAGGCCTTACGTAGCCTGGTCTTCCAAAATCTGGAAAGCACAATCCTTGGCCTCCATTGGGCTATTCTGTAGATTCTGGCCCTTTAACCTTATTGAGTCCCTTTACCTCTCTGAGCTTCAGTTTTCTCTCCTGTGAAGGGAATCCACTGTTCCCTGCTTACACATGTAAAAGCACAGATTTACAAGCTCTTCTAGAAATTGTAGGTCTTACGAATTATCAGATGCTAAAAGGCTGAGTGTACCCGAAGGTCCCGATGCCATTAGACAAAGGGTAGGACCAGGCTCAGCCATTCCTCAGAGAGCAGTTGTCACTGAGAGGCAGATCCCCAAAAGCAGGAAGGGAGCCTGTCATCCAGGGACGCCACACCCACTTCCTGTCAGCACTGCAGGGCCAAGACTGCCACTTCCTGCACAGCCAGTGAGGCTGGAGCTGTCCCCACTCTGTGTGTGTTGTGTCAGGTCCCGGCCCCGCGCTGCCCCGCCCGAGAGCACCACTCCTATGTGCCAGTGGGAACCGGCTGAGCCGGAGCTTAGTGGTTTCACTTGAGGGGAACCTAGAGGAAATAATTTAAGAAGATAATAAGGGGGATTTTTCCTGTCTCGAAATGAGGCCCATGGGTCTTTGCAGATGATATTATTCTCTCCGAGTCAGAAATGCATGCAGAAAAAGAGCCTCAGCCGCTAGCTCAGCTGGAATAATAGGCCATAGACAGACTCCCTCTGAGCAGTGGGGAGCTTCACAGTCTCCAGCTTTGCCCTTGACCCCAGCGCCAGAGACCACCCTGCCTGTCCCAAGGCCCCCTGCTTTCCCTGCCCACAGTGACCAGATACAGCCCACCTGCCCGCACCTGCCCTCCCCATTACCATTTTCTCTTTAGTCCTGGGAGAATCTACCCTGATGGTCAACACTGGAGCTAAGCTTTGAAGTTAAGTTCTACCAGGGGAGAAGGTTCAGACAGTGTGTGGCAAGCACCTCCTTACAAACAATTACTATTTTAATGAATAGTTTGACCCCAAGAGGGAACTAGTGTCCAAATTCAGCCCCCAGAGGATAGGAGTCTGTATTTGGGGGAGGAAGATTCGCTTGATGCCTAGGAAAGAAAACAACAAAAATTATGAAACTTGAACTCTACTCCAAGCCCAGTGAATACTGAATGAATACATGAAGGAAGGAAGGAAGGAAGGAAGGAAGGAAGGAAGGAAGGAAGAAAGGAAGGAAGGGAGGGAGGGAGGGAGAGATCTGAAAAATTGGAGCCATCACTAGAGATTGCTTAGGGTTCCAGGCCAACCCTCTCATTTTCTAGAAGACCTCAGGTTTGGATGTGGCCTGCCCAAGTCAAGTCACGAGGAGAGACCAAGGCAAGACAAAGTCCAGGTCTCCCGATGCAGGGTCCTCAGAGAATAGGACCCCCGCAAGCACCCCAGTTTGAGTCCAGTTGGGCCAGAGCCAGGGTCCTTCCTATTGCTCCTTGCTGTCTGTAAACGCTGCCAAGGCTGGCTTTGAAGCCGTGAGGGCAGCTTTCATCACTCCCACGACTCATAGGAGGGAAGCATAATAATATTTGTGTGCGAGAGAAGCCCCCTCACTGGGTTCTCACGATTCCCATTTCCTATTCACTGGCTGGTGTCCTATCTCTGATCAGTGTCCAGTAAACATTAAAGGGCCTGCTTTATACCATCACAGATTAAGTGACACCAGCTAAGGGCTCCATCTTTCACTCCGTCTTTGAAATGAATCCTCCCTCCCATCCCTGCTCTTTGTCCCATGAGAGGAATGTGGGGTAGGGTGGGGTGGGAGCTTTCTCCTCCACATCCCCACACAGGGAAGTGCAGGCCCTTTTGCTGCAGGGTTGGGAAGGGTCAGAGCTAGGTCTTCTGGGGAGATGGAAGCAACCCTGACTTTTCCAGCTTTTTCTCCTTCATGGCTGTCTTTTTAGCCCATGGAAGACCACCCCCAAGGGAAAACAGGGACCCAGAAAGTCAAGCTACACGGTATGGGCAGAGCTCTCTCCAGTGAAGAAAAAGAAAGTGGCATTTCATAGCCTATGCCATCTTCCTAAATCATAATCCTCTTTTGCTGTCCCTGATTTCTGACATACCTCATTTGGGTGGTGCTTAGACTAATCATTTCCCAAGTATGAGTACAGGACATGGGGAGCCTGTGTCAGTTGCTGTGGGTGGCAGTTTGAAAGGCAGGGTGCAGCTCTGGGGGAGCGCTCTGCTCTGCACCCTGGGCATGGTTCCGAGCAGGGCCCCCCAGCGAGCCTGGGGAGCTGTCCCTCTCTTGTGAGCAAGTAGAGACCCCCAGCCTCAGCCCCGCTTCCCTTGACCCATTGTGCTTGGAGCCCATTTATACGGAGAAGTAACTGCGGGTTCTTGCACATCAGTATAAACACGGTTTCTCCTTGGTTTTTATGACAGCGTTGTCAAGGCTGAGGGGAGTGAGCTGAAAGGCAGAGAGTGGGTGACGGGCACCCAGGGCAGACCCAGGAAACTCTTCCCAAGGCCCGTGGGAGCACAGCCCTAACCCGATGGCTGCGGGGCCCAGGTGAGGCGGCAGCAGTGGGAAAGGGTTTAGAACAGGGCTCAGGGTGGTTTCCCAATCTCTCCATGTTCAGGTTACAGACCACAGGCAAGTGTTTTCTTGTTCTACTAGGCAAATTTACACATGTGAGATGGGAAAAAATGATTTTACTATGAAGTCTTTACTTTCAGGTGAGTTTCAAGCATGCTATTGGCTAAGGTCATAGCCACTGATAGGAAGTAGCTCCACACATGGCCAACAGCCCAGGGCATGCTGTGACTGTCTCCACAGCCTCTGTTCTCTTTGATTTCCACGGCTGGTTGTCTACACTGCCTGGCATTTCCTTGTCCAGCCTTGAAACTTATTGATATTTATTTAGACTTTTATGCAATTCAAAATATGCTCAGTATTTAGCCTCTACCCAACACACACACGCACATACACATGCATGCTCGCACACACCCGCACACACATGCATGCCATTTTGATAAACCTGTTTGTAATTTGTAGGTTGCAAAATAGACAAGAGCTTACAAAGTTATCTTTGTTGTTAAAATTGCTGCTGCAAGTAAATAATGTTGTAGTTGAATCCTAATACTCTTAGCTCCAAACCACTCTCATTCACCATCCCTGCCACCTTTTTTTTCATTGAAATGGCCCTGCGTGCTTTAAAAATAATAATGTGGCACTCTGAGAAGCAGAGGCAGGAAGATCAGAAGTTCCAGCTCAGCCTAGGCACCTTAGTAAATCAGTGAGGCCCTATCTCAAAATAAAACATATAAAAAGGACTGGGGATGTAGCTCAGTGTGAAGGCCTTGGGTTCAATTCCTACTACTGCAAAAGTAAATAAATTAATAAATAATGATAATAATGTGAAAGGTCTGGGGAACATAGCTCTCCCATTATACTTGTAGCCTTGGGAGATTTAAATATGCTAAAGTGAATTTGAAATGTGACCCGATGGATGAAGCATCTAGAAATTAATGAGGGGCCGCAAAAGGGGCACTGGTCCCATGGCCAATCAAGGATCCATCGGGAGATGCTTCCTCCTCTGTGTTTTATAGGATGCAGAAGTCCAGCAAGAAGACCCAGGCTGCAGAGAAGTAGATCTCACCTCTATACACTAAGTAATTTCTAGCGATAATGGTTCACAAAAGGAATGGGCTGCTTTGGATGGAAGTGATCTCCTCATCTATGAGAGGATGCAAGCAGAGACTAGATGGCCACCTGTCTGGTAGGTTAGAAAGAAACCTGTCTCAGGAAGCCACAAAGAGTCAGGGAGACCACAGCAAGGGAGAGTCTGGGCAGGAAGTAAGTAGAAGGGACGATAGAACCCTGTGTGGGGAGGCCTCTCACTACTACCTCAGCTTTCCAAGGAGCCAAGCTTCTCCCCCAGTCCCACTCCCTGACTTCACCTTCCTGCCACTCACTGTCCTGACCAGGCCTCTGCATCTCCCATGGCTGTGCAGAGCCCTCTGGGTCAGAGCCGGACCTCCCCTTCCCCAGGCTCGGCCCAACCGCTCTGTGTGGCAGGCGCAGGAGCCACCAGGGCCCTGGTGAAGCCAAATGTTGAAGAGTCTTAGTGGAGGACCTGTCCCTGTCACACAGGCTGGGGCACTGGCTCTCTGAGGGGCACAGCTGAGGGGCGAGGCTTGTCCAGGTCCACACTGGCCCACCGTGGTGTGAGAGGAAGCCCTGGTGTCCCGCAAGGGAGACACCAATGCATCCTTCCAGAAGCTCAAACCACATTCACAGACCCCAGGCCCTGAATTTCTCACTGCATTTATCCTCTAGGGGCTCGGAATCCTGTGATCTTGTCCTGTATTCATCTACAGTGAATTCAAGGTGTGACCAGAGGATGGAAATCAGTGGGAGTCGGGGTTCGGGGGGTGGGTAGAGGAGAGACTTTCGGGCTCAGGGCAAGTTTGACATCTAACATCTGATGAGTCTCTGAAGCCTCTCCCCAGCTTGAATGCCAAACTGTGCTTCCAGCACTTAATGGCACCAAGACTAGGTCAGCGACTCTGCGCTTGCAGCCAGGAGGCTACAAGGACAGCCGCACGGATAGCTCCTTACAATAGTGCAGGCGAGCTAGCAAGAGAGCAAGCCGTGTTCCTTCACGTCACTCTTTGGGCCTTGCCTTTGGGTTGCTCCAGCTCCAGAGGGGAGTCCTTTTCCATTTAGATCCCTGTTAATTGAGCACATGCAATGCACTAACCGCTCTCCCAGTATTAAGCACACAGGTGTGAACCATGCTCAGGTCTTGGCCTTGAATGTTTCATCTCCTAGTGGGGAAGGTGATTGCAGAAGTAGATCATTACCAGAAAGAGAGAGTCTGGGCTGGCAAAACCCAGGTTGTCAGGGTACTAAGTAGGACACCCTACCCAGGCAAGGCGGGAAATCAGCCAGCCAGGGAAGACTTTCAAGGCTGCTCAGGGATGCTGTGGTTATCCTGAGCCACAGGAAAATTTTTCAGTCGATTTTTAATGTCTCTCCCACCACCCAACTAGTCTTTTCTAGGTAAAGAAGGTATCAGGGAGACAAAGCATATGAAAATATCCAACTCGTCAAGGACTGATGGGTGCTTTCAATACAGGAAATTTTAATATCTAACTTCCATCAATGCGATAGCTAATCTGATTTTTCTTATTTATTTATTTAGTTATCTTTGTGGGTCCAGTAATTGAATCCAGGGCCTTCACGTTGAGCTATATCCCCAGCCTCTTTTTAAATTTTTTTTTTTTTTTTTTGAGACAGAGTCTCATTAAGTACCTGAATTGTCCAGCCTGGACTCCAACTTTCTATCCTTTGTCCTCAGCCTCCCTGGGGGCTAGGATTGCAGGAATGCACCACCCCACCTGGCTTCTGTTTTCCTTTATGGAACATCAGCATGGGCCCTCGGCCTCGGGCTTGCTTCGGGAGCTGCTCACTCAGACCCTGTGGGGCCCTGGGCGGGAGCCTGTAACCTGGCTGCATCACTGCGGCTCGAGGGCTGGTGGCCAACTGGGAGGATGTGACAGTGAACCCTGCCCATATACAGTGGGTGTCCTTCAGGATGGTTTTGAGGAAAATGATTTTATCTTCACCTGCCTCAATTGGAAATGATGGTATTTTGTGCAGGTTTCAAATTACATCTTTATTCGTCTGCTACAATTACTAACAGATTTTCTTAATAACTTTCAAGGATTATTAGATGGCGAAAAAAAATCATCTGTATAGTATACATTTTAGTTCACTCATTACATTTGCAAAGAAGAAAATGAAGACCACCTATGCCATTACCCACAATAACCAATCAACTCCCTTGTGCATTCGACTGTCCAGCTCTGATTAATGTCGAAGCATGGATGTCTGCAGGGAGCTGACGCATAGTCTGCTGAGGCTTTCCTTCCAGTGACTGTACAACCTCACTTGGCACTTTCAGGATTCAGGGTCAGAAGCTTCCCTGAGCTACCTAGGGTTCCTTCGTCCAAGAAATGGCCATTGCTGTGGCTAGATGTGACACCAAGGAAGGAGGGCACATAAGCAAGGTGACCTACAGACACGGACTCTCGGTCATGGGAGGGTCATATCTTCTAAACTCAGCTTAAATTCTTAACATGCTGCCAACTCCTACAAAGACCTAGAAAAAGAGAACTCTGCTTTCTATTCCAACTGAAGGAGTTGTGAGATTTTCTTAGGATGGAGGAGAAAAGGCAGAGGGCAGTTCTACCTGCTTTTTTCTCCAAAACTAAGAGGAAACCTGCTATGTATTCCTTTTGCAGTGCGATAAATTGCTATTTATTCCTCTTCCCAAAAGAGGAATGCCATTTTCTCACTCACTAATGTGCTACTCTATCCTTTATGATTGATGTCACAATTTGAGTTAGCCTTGCCAATTCACTTTACAGTTTAATTTCAATCTTATTTGAGTTCCTTGTCAGTCAGATTTAACTCAGAATACATCCTTTCCTACAGGGGAAGGGAAATAACTGTGACCAAAGAAAGGAAATAAAAATCAGAATGCTGCATGACTTCAAATAAATTTTCTAACCTCTCTGAGTCTCAGTTTTTTCACTGAAAAATAGAGATGATAAGAATGGCTGCTTGTAGATTGTGAAAATGTTCACAATCATCAAAAAGCTGTGGCAGGAAAATCACAAGTTCCAGCTGAGCCTAAGCAACTTAGAGACTTAGTGAGACCTTGCCTCCAAAAGAAAAGAAGGTCAGAGTGGTGGTGAAGAACGGCAATGGAGAATGGCCAGTGCAAAGGCTCTGGATTCAATTCCCAGCCAAAAAAAAAAAAAAAAAAAAGGAAGTTCTATTTTCCATCCCTGAAATTCATTCAGTCTGGCTTTGTGAATTGCTGTGACCAGTACAAAGTGACAGAAGTGACAGCGTACATTTCTGAGAGTAAGCCTGAAAAGAATGCATGACTAGGTTCTCTTTGTCACAGGCCCCGGCCAGCACGTGAATGAGCCCAGGCTGGGGAGCTCAGGGATGAGCTTGAAGCTGAGGGTCAGTGACGATGGACTCTGACCCCATACACGTACACGCATGAGGCCCACCCAGTCCAGATCACCGAGAGCTCCACAATGGGCCAAAACAACGTCACTTGTTCGGCACTGTTAAGTTTCGAGGTCCTTGGTTAGGTATTAAACGCTCATTGACGCACCCTCTCATACAGATATATTGAGCAACTCCAAAGAACTAACATTTTAAGAACATTTATATCTGCTTCTGGCACTACATAAACTCTAGATAAATGTTTATTTCCATCATAACCATCATTAGTACAATTTTAAGAAATACAGCTCCTTGTTCTCTTTGGAAACAGCAAAAAGAAAAGTCTCAGATATTGGCTTGTGGAGGATATTTTGACTTGCATTTCAACTCAAACACAACGATGAGGGAATGTGTAGATTTACCTGTCCCAATCCTTCTGCTGTTGGCTGGTGGTGCCAGTGTGGCTGGGGTGTTACGTATAAGAACCAGTGGTCTTGCTGACTGTTAGGACTTTACCCTTGCAAGAACTTATCCTTTTGCCACGAAACTTAAAATTGTTCCCAGTCCTTAAAACCAAGCATCACTGTGATTTGCGGAGGCCTCCCATTTGGAAGAGCATTGCATTGGGACTGGACATGTCATAACTATTTCCCTGTATAAGCTGGAAATTAGCTAAGTCACCTAGGATGAGGTTGAATATAATTTTTATGTATCTTTATTAGTGCATGTTACTGATACAGAGCCATGAGGTTCTTTTTGGTATATTTATACACGTATATAACAACTTTGTTTATCACCCCACAGTTATTCACCTTTCCCTTTCCTCCCCTTCTCCCAGTTAGCACCTCCTCTTCTCTAATAGTCCCTCAGTCTGCTTTCATATTTTGTCTGTCTATCTGTCTGTCTGTCTCTCTCTATCTCTCCATTTCTCTTTTTAGGTTGAATATAACTTCAGAATTGAAAAAAAACAGTTCTTACTCTTTCCTGTAGGAACAAGTATTTAATATGTATTTATATCTTAGTATAATTATAACATTAGATTATAACAATTACTGTTTTTGTGAACATAACTTTCCTACAACTTGTTAGAAGTGATTTTATATGATTACCTGCGTAATAGAAAACTTAGAGAATAATAAACTTGCTTAACAAGTTACACATCTGAGACTGCTTTTCCAGGAGTTCTGAACCCTAGATACTGTCTCTCTGCTTGTCATTAGAAAATACATGTGAATGCCAAGGGCTGCTAGAATACATGCCATTTGCCAAGTCTTTCACTGTAATTTTTCTTTATGATTACCTGCTAGTACTGCAACCTTCACTTTATAAATAACATCTCACAATTTTCTCATGGCATTTGGTTTACAAAACACTCGTGCACATCATGCTACTGTCATCCTGTCCCCAAACTATTTATAGACCTGACACACATGACTATTTCTAGCTTACAAGGGAAGCAAATGATGGAACTGGCCCACTTAAGGTTACCCATTTAGTAAGGACATCACCAGTTTCAAACTTAGATTCTCTGATCCCAACAACTGGGCTCTTTTCATAGAACATGGCCTCTCCATCGACCACAGCATAGTGGAAAGAGACCTAGCTTAAGGGTGTCAGACATAGCAAATCTAACCCTGAATCCTGGCTTTGCCATACATAAATGACATAAATTTGCACAAGTTACTTAAACTTCGAATTTCATCATTTCTTACATATGGAAGAGATTTGATAATATTCCATGGTCTCATAGAATTTTTTTTTTTTTTGTCTTTTTGAGACAGGGTCTCACTATGTAGTTCAGCTCACTTTGTAGCCCAGGCTGGTCTTGAGCTTGCAATGATCCCCTTGCCTCAGCCTCCTGAGTGCTGGCTGAAATTACAGGTGTGCGCCACCACACCCAGTTACATAGAATTTTAATTTGAAGATTTAATAAGTAATCTATCTAAAGTGTGTAGCAATAGAAGCACTTCCGAATGTGCATTGCCCTTGCTATCTTGGCCTGGTTACCGCTCTCTTTGGAAGGTGGAGGTGCTAAGTCCCACTCCATGGTCCGAGGTGCGTCTCAGAGCTCTTGTAGGGTGTCAGTTTCCTGATCCTCTTGCTCTGATGCCTGGGTAACTCAACAACTCCATGAAAGTCAAGTAGATAAAAGACTTAGCATGGGCTGTGTTTACTTTGTTTTGTGGTTGGATTTCCAAGTATGTAGGAAAATTAAAAAATGACCCATAAAGGTTTCTGTTCCAGTACCATTGTTCTCATGAAGATTGCATTATTCCTGAGCATGTATTTATGATCCATGGAACATAAGACTAAATTCAATCCATTCTTAGCTTCCCTCCAAAGGATGCTGAGCTGGATAAAAATTTATCATAATGCAACTGTTACTGTGTCAAGTTGAGAAGTTTAGAAGTTTAACTGAGAAACTCAGCAGGAAGCCAGGATCCTTACTTTGTAAATATCCTCATCCTGTGCAAAGGAAGGCAAGGAGATTTGTGAATGCTACTGTGTATAGTGTAAGGGAGAAAAAGAGGCTTGCTCTTGCCCCTTTTGTTCTGGCTGCTTTTGTTCTGGCTGCTGCCTTGAAGTGATGCCCGTGTGCCATGCCACCCTGCCTTGGAGCCAGCTGATTATGGACTGAAACCTCCAAAAACTGTAAGCTAAATAACCTTTCCATCCCTAATTTTGGGTGTCAGGTGTTTTGTCTCAGCAAGAAGGGAGAAGTAACCAAGACAGCAACCAAAATAGCACTACTGGGTGGGGGCATTTTATGCTGATAATGCCTCTCCTCCTACATTTACAGAAAAGTTAACTCAAAGTCTCTCAGTTGCTTTGAGAATTTTCAGCTAGAACTGCTGTGAGTTCCCACATACTTTGCCTTGAAGGCTCCTCCCATTCTACGATTCAACTACTTCTGACTCACTCTAAAGAATGACTTCTGTTTCAGGCATCAGGATGGAAGATACCTGGGTATTTCATCAGCTGTTGCTGGGGTGTGTCTGTGAACAGGTTTCTGGATGTGATAAACATTTGCATCACAGACTCAGCTCCTGTGGAATGTGAATGTGGGTGGACTTTATCCAACCAGTCAAAGACCTGCGTAGAATAAGAAGGCTGATCAGGAGAACTACAGTGAACTAGGGCCTTGGTTTTGTTTTGCCTTTGGACTTGAACCAAAATACTGACTCCTCTTCCATCTTAAACTGCTGGCATTTGGACTGCAATTAAACCATTAGATTTCCTGGTCCTCTGGCCTTTGGACTTGGGCCAGAACCAGACCATCCACTGTGGTGCATTTCCATCTTGCCAAATGCAAACCCTGGAACTTATCTTCTGTAATTGCATAAGCCAATTCCTGATCATATCTATTCATCTATATCTAAATCTCAATCTCTCTATATCTCTGCCTCTCTTTATCCATCACTCCTATTGGTTCCATTTCTCTGAAGAACCCTGCTAATACACACCTTCTCCAACAGTCTTTCAGGACATTCATTGCCTGAGAGTTAACTTCAGTGTTGCCTTGCTTGTATGCTGGAGTGCCTGGAACCCCAGATGTACCTGTGCTGGTGCTTCTGAAGAGGACAGCACAGAAGTCTGAGTGGGCAAAGTGGAGAATACCACCCTTCAGTGTGAGTGAGCACTATTTCATCAGTCAGGGAAGAGCAAATACAGAAAGTGGACTGGTCTCTTCCTACAGAACCTATCACCTGCCTGCCCCCTACCTTCACACACAAAGCCTGGGCTTTCTGGCCCTTAGACTCTGGAACTCACACCTGTGGCCTCTTTCTGTGTTCTCATACTTTGGGCTTCAGAGCAACAGTTACACTATTATTGGCCATGCTGGAACTGGGAGGATCCAACAAGAAGCCGACTAGCCAGCCTTTCTGGTAAGCCATGTGAGCTGCATGGGTTCCAGGAAGAGAAAAGTCAGACAGTGCTTTCTGTGAGCCTACTGACCTGCAGGCTGAGAATCGAACTCCCCAAGCCCCCGGCGCCCCATAAGCAGCCTGCTGGTTTGGAGGACCAGCTAAGTTGATAGCAACTAAGGTACATAAAGCAACTAAGTGCTTGTATTGCTTGGTTGATTTTTCAGGCCTGGGACCAGCAGTCTGAGCATCTCTTGGGAGGATGGACAGTATGCAATATAGCAGATATGGGGGATTCCCTTCTATCTTGTCTTTGAAATCAAATATTGTTCTCACTGTTTTGCTTTGTTCTGATTAATTGTTTTGCTTTATTCAGTATTCTGTTTTGATTGGTTTTATTCTGTTTTGTTTTTGGTTCGATTTTGCTATACCTGATGGAATGGAAAACTATCATGAAGATAACAAGATATACTATGGTAGCTATGGTTGTCCTAGTATCCTGCTTTGAAGTTCTGTACCAATTTTGCTGCTTTGTTTTGATTGGCTTTGTTCTGTTTTGTTTTGTTGGATTTTACTATCTTTAAAATAAAAAAGATTAAATAAATAAATAAAGCTGGGTGTGGTGGCGCACGCCTTTAATCCCAGCACTCAGGAGGCTGAGGTAGGAGGAGTGTTGTTGAGTTCGAGGCCCGCTTGGGCTACAACGCGAGCGCAAGGCTGGTCTGAGCTACACAGTGAGACCCTGCCTCAAAAAACCAGGGCTGGGAATTTGGCTCAATGACTTAAGCGCCTGTCTAACAGGCGCAGTTGTGAGTTCCATCCCCGGTGCAGCAAATAAATAAATAAATAAATAAATAAATAAATAAATAAAAGAGCTACACTTTTGGCTTCTCTGGTCCTGATACCTTGGACTGAGGCTCTCCAGCCTGCAGATAAACTGCTGGGCACTTCTCAGTGGCCACAGTCAGGTGAGGCAGCTTCCTAGTCACCCTGTCACACGTGTCCATACTCAGGCTCCCTTGTACCTCTCCGGAGACGCCTGACCATTGTCTTGGGCCCTACCCCTCCTCCCTTACTTAGGTCCGAGTTTCCCTATTGTCCTAATTCCTTCCACAGTTTTCTGCCTTGTGCCTCACCACATCCATTTGTTTCTTCAACTACACCTGGGGGCTTTGGAAGACAACGACTCTGCTTTATTTATCTTTGTAAAATATGACTAGTAGAGCACCTACCACAGTGTTCAGTGATCATTAGATAAATAATAAACTGAATCATCAGACTGTTTCCTTGCCTGCACTGATTCCTGACAGCTAGCTCTGAGTATCACATTTGAACTAATAGTTCAATTTCTGTCCTATTTCACTATTCTCTTTCCAGAGGATATATTTAAATCTCTCCATCCAGAGAAAAAATTATGCATTTCTAGCTTATAGCTTGTTAGTTGCAAACTTTTCTAGACTCCATGTGCAATATTTTGACGAGTATTTCTTAGTAATAAAAGATGTATAAGTAAAACAAAGAAATATGCATTGAATTGAAAATAGCATGTGCTAATAAGTTTTTATGCACATCATTAAACATATACACAGTATTTGAGTGTATTATGTGTTAGCTGCAGATACATGCATACACAAATGTATCTTTTTGTAGCTATACATTTAACAATTTCTCATTGATTTTGTGGCACTGGGGTTTGAACTCACAGCCTCGCGCCTGCCAGACAGGCACTTAAGCCATTGAGCCAAACTCCCAGGCTTCTCTTTGATTTTGAAACAGCTATGCTTTTGGAGCTTGAGAAAGTCCCTGTGTCCATTCAGTGTTCAGTCTTACTGAGACTTTCTGTGACAGCTGCTGCTGTAAAGTCACCTGGAGTCACAGCTACTTCAGGTTTTCCGCTTCCTTTCTGGTGCTAGTGTCTCTGCGGTAAGACTTGGCGGCAAGTCATCTAGGACTTTTGAGCCTCCAACCCAAGCAAGAGAGCCGCTAAAACATCATTCACTTCTGAGTGAGAAGAATACAGAAAAACCAACAAGCTCCACCTGCCTGGACCTTCACGGTGCTTCCCCCAGCGGGTTGGAGAAAGGGCCTGTGCTCCTTAAGAACGCACAGGGCAGGGGCTGTGGGCACTTGGCCCCATTTCTCATGGCAGCAGCCAGTGGAGCAGACTGGGATCCAACCTCTGCCACCCATGGTGCCTCAGAGAGAAGCTCCCCCCAAGCCCAGACCCTTCTGCTCCAGCTTTGGCTTAGTCTAATTACCCAGAAGGCAGAAGTCACTGCCTGAGGTTTCAGTTCAGCAGTCTTTTCCTCTCCTTACTGTATCTGTGTATGTGCATCAAACCCGGTGATCAGCATATTAAACAGGCTGAATTAAACCCAGTGAAGTGCTGAAATGGAGATCTACAGGGAGAGGGAAATAATGTCCAACAGAAAACTTTCCTCTTACAGCTTTCTATACCTGGCCTGCTTTTCTCAGAAGAAAGTTGGTTGGTTAGGAGAAAAATTCTAAAATGAACTCCACTGAACATCAAATCCCTGGTGTCTGAACTTTTCAGAGGATTTCTATCTTCTCCTTGGAAATGAATTTAATCTGAAATTTTCTTTGGAGAATTTACATTTTCTATCAAAAGTTTAAGCTCGCGGGCGCGCGTGGCTCACGCCTTTAATCCCAGCACTCGGGAGGCTGAGGTAGGTGGAGCATTGTGAGTTCGAGGCCGGCTTGGGCTACAACGCGAGCGCAAGGCTGGCCTGAGCTACACAGTGTGACCCTACCTCAAAAAACTAGGGCGGGGACTTTGGCTCAGTAGCTTAAGCGCCTGTCTGGCAGGTGTGAGGCTGTGAGTTCGATTCTGGTGCCGCAAAAAAAAAAAAAAAAAAAAAAAAAAAAGCCTTAATCGCTTTGACATTCTTACATTTTTGTCCTAAGAAGTCAGTTAGTCTTTCTACTTTTGGTCATTTGTCTCAGTCACTAATATTAAAGAGCAATTCCATGTCTGAAATCATGCATTTGTATGGCTTAGGACTGAGGCACTGCTGAGAGAAAGAAGGCATTTTACCAAAGGATTTTAGATAAATCTACTACTAGTTTTCACCTTACCTACAGTTGGAAATACTAAACTCTGAATGGACTGCAGGATGAATTAAAGTAATGGCATAATTCTGTTAGAATAGCTGCCTCTTTTGACTGACCACTAGCACCTTTGGTGTCAAATACTCTACAGATAATTTTTAAAAAATATATACATAAATACAAATAGGGCATGGTGATGCATGCCTGTAATCTCAAACTCTGGAGGGTGAAATAGGAGGACTGCAAGTTCAAAGCCAGACCGGAACACTGATCTTTAATTATCTACAGAAAAGGAAGTGGGCCTTCACGATGGAAAAATCCTTTGGAAAAGTAATTAAACCTAAATCTAATAATGGAACACACATCACATACTTTCTAATTTTTTTTTTTTTTTTTTTTTTGTACTGGGAATTGAACTCACAACCTTGCACGTGCCAGGTAGGTGCTGTGCTTTTGAGCTATATTTCCGGCCCCATGCTTCCTAATTTGATAAAACTTGGGAGAGTTCAACAGCATTTACTTAGTGTTCTCACCTCACAGTAATAATATTAATTATAACAATAATTCATGAACTGACTCTAATCAAGTGGAAAAAGTCAGGGATGTCCACATTGGATGTCATTCCATAGACCAACTTGCCTGGATTCTTCAAAATCGCAACACCATAAAAGAAAAAGAAAGAGAATTTTCCAGATAACAGGATTATAAACAGACACAGAAAATCTGTGATCTGTGTAATCTGTGATCTTAATTGAGTCCTGGACTGGTCTAGGAAAAGCTGTGTAGTATAAACTATAGATTAGATAATTTCACTGATCCAATGTTAAATTTTTGAGCTAGTAATAATATTGTGACCATGCAGGAAGAAATCCTTACTCTCAAGTGACACAAGATGAAGTATGTAGAAGTGAATTACCAGGACATCTGTCGTTTACCTTCAAACGGTTAAGCAAGTATGCTAAAATATTTTTCTTAATGAGGAGGGAGATGTCTTGGCTACTTCCTTTCCTGGCTAAAACACCTGACACCCAAAATTAGGAAAGGAAAGGTTTATTTAGCTTACAGTTTTTGGAGGTTTCAGTCCATAATCAGCTGGCTCCAAGGCAGGGTGGCATGGCACTGGGGTGACACTCCAAGGCAGCCAGAGCAAAAGGGGGAAGAGCAAGCCTCTTTTCCTCCCTTATACTGTACACAGGCCACCCCTACCCTCCAGAGTGGGTAGCACTCACAAATCTCTGTGCCCTCTTCTTGCACAGGATGAGGATATTTACAAAGTAAGGATCCTGGCTCCCTGCTGAGTCTCTCAGTTAAACTTCTATACTTCTCAAGTTGACACAATGTATCAACCATAATGGGAGTTCAGCTCCATTACAGGATCCAGGCATAATTCATTCTTGAGACCTAACAATGGCCTGGGTTTTAAAAGAGTTCTGATAGTCAACATCATCACTCTACCTAGTCAAAGATGGTTGCTATCTTCCTAATTCACAGGCTGCTACTTCGAGTTGCTCTATACAATGTGCTTTCCATGATGTCTTAATCTTTCACACACTGGTTTTTGCAGTAGAGGACAATATTACCTTATTACACACTGATAACCCTGGAGCCAGACTAGCTGAGTTTTAATCCAGGCTGTTAACTTCCAAGCTATGTGGATACAACATGTTACTTTCCTAATCTCTTCTGATCTCAGTACCCACATTCATAAAAGGGCTATAGTAGTAACAATTACCTCATAGGGTTATTATGGGGAATAAAGGGATAAAAAGCATAAAGCCTTGTGCACAGAAAACACTCCATAAATAGCTGTCATTATTAATATTACTATTATTATTTATGTTACTCAGAACTAAGAATAACTATAATAATAAAAGCAAACAACGAATACACATTGAGCACTTACTATGTGCCAGTTACTGCCATTGTGCCTTGAGCAGCACTAAAGATTCTTGCCTTGACAGAGCTTGTATTGCAGCCAAATCTTGTCAGAAGCCAGGATAATTTTAAACTCCTTATAGATAACTTGTTTAACCCTTAAAACAACTCTGATGCAAGAGTCTCTCCTCAAACATTTAGGTTGATGCCTTAGCTTGGTAGAATTTTCTAGGGCTTCCCAACATGACTGTGTTAACATTGGTATGTGTGTGAAGGTGAGGGGGAGCTGGGTTTTGCTTTTGCTACTCTGTCAATGTGTTTAACAACCAAAATTCTCTTCCAGTTGTACCAGTAGCTAAAGGTTCAGTGGAAATAAGTGATGAAGTGCACATTATCATTTTTAGGTAAATGATATTCTCTGGAATTGGTGGAGGCAGAAGAGACCAAAGAGAAAGTAAACAAAGAATATGAGTAAATACAATCTCCCTTTCTTTTAGACAGGTTTTTAAGCAGTTTGATTCCTAAGGCTCAGGATTTCTCTCTCTTAGCCAGCGTCACCATGACTGCTTTGATTGGAGAAGAGAAAGGATAGGGCATTTGAAAGGGTACACTGCCTGGTGCTATCTTCCAGGTTCTGCCCCGCTTCTTTCGTCTATGGTCCGGCTCTGCTTGGAAAGCCTGAGTGGTTTATTCCAGCTCTCCTCTCCTGGCTCGCTCCCCGGTCACCTAGTTGGCCCCCTCATGCTGTGGCCCGGCGTGAGTCACCGGAGGGAGTCTGTGAACTTATGAGCAGTCTGTCATCATTGTCTTGCTTTCCACTCCAGACTCAAATTATGCCCTTGTTGATTATTTTTGATGCGTCATTTACTGCTGTGCAGATACTTTCTAAAACCATTCCACCCCACTTTTACCCCCACAAAACCTCAAGACACCTTTCCAAATACACTTATTTTTGTTTTGTAAGCCCATGAGTACTTGAAGAGAAATGTTATCCATATGTCCAAGAAATCACATGATCTTTCTTTTCTTTCCATTGAGGGAAAGGACGGCCACAGTCTGAACTAAGTTCCAGTCTGGCTGAAAGTCAAAGCCACAGGTTTTTGACTTTGCAAATCCTGTGTTCATCTTCCTAATCAAAGAGGCCGGGCTGAGGAACGAGTTGAGGCAAAACCATTTTAATAGCAGGATGGGCAAAACAAAATTTACCCAAGGAAATGAGCCATTGTAAGATTTATATGTTATTGACAATGTTTTCTTATGTAAAGTGTCTTTGTTTTCCAACCCCTCAATTCTACTTCTAGGAAATTGTCCCTTAAGGCCTGGTCAGAGATATACAAACGGATTAATGAACACTGTCATTTCACTTAGCATAGTAGAAAACTTGAAAATGTATTTGAAGCTAAGATATCAGACAAGATGAAGGTAAAACAAATTATAGTATGTCCAAAACATCAAATACCATGTAGCCATTAATGACTATTTAAGAAAAGAATATGTAGTGACATAAAAATATTTATAACATAGTAAAGAACAATATCTAAATTGCAAAGTTAGTAATAAAAAAGTGGCAAACAGATTATTTAAAAGTAAGGGGCAGGAATAAACTGATGCAATGTTCCCTGCAGTGACTTTCATTGCCAGCTTTAGGATCTGTGCTCCAAAGCAAAAGGAAATCTCTCTTCCCCAGAGCATTGGCAGAGTTTCAGTTCAAGAGAGGTGGGGTCTTCCCAGGTCCAGAGCGTCCTTAACAAGCCCGCTTTTGAAAGTTCAAGGTCTTTGTAAGAAAGAGAATGAGGGTCTTAGACTTTGAAGAGGGAAAGATGCTGACCCCAGGAGGAGCTCTGGTCCCTGGACTGGGAGAGAACAGAATGAGGTTCTGAAGTTCAGGCTCTGGCCGATGGGCAGCACGCAGGAGGGGGCCTTGGAACAGTAGCATCAAGTGCTAGGACTCATCGTTATTCCTGTCTTTTCCTTGCTATTCCATTACTCCAGAAGGTCACAGGATCTTCTGGATTCACTTTCCTTGGCCCTGTGTACCTCCTCTCCTGCTTTGTCTCCCCATTTCTAAGTCTGCCAACTAGCTTGACTCCGTGTCCTTCTCAGCCCCAGCCCCCATCTGTGGTGAGCCCACTCTAACAGTTCAGGCCCTGTCCACATCACCAAGATGCCACATCACCCCTGTTGCCAAATCTGGGTGACAATTTCCTCTCTTTAGTGTGCCCCACCTCCTGCCTCACTGAGGCGCTCACTCAACCTTGGACAACATGGATGCTCTTGACTTCTGGGACAAGTCGCCCTCCTGGTCTCTCTTCTACCTCACCGGGCGTTCCTTAGGAAAATTTTAAAAAATCATCCTTTCCACCTTTGTCTCTGTTGGGCTTCTCGACTTCTTGTCCTCCAATCAGTCCACCTCCTTTGGTTACTTCTCTGTCAAACTGTAAACGTTGATGTGCTAAGAGTTCAACCTCCTTTCTCTGCTCTTTTCCTTTTTCTCACCCTAGAAAATTTCATCTATTTTCAGAACTTGAAATATCGTTTTTTTTTTTTTATTCAAGATCATTTTCATAACTATGTGGGATTGGGTATCCTAACCTCTGACCCCATATCACACAGAACATACTAACATTCACCTTGACATCATGAATTATATAACTTAGAGAATATTCTATCTATAATCACCCAGTATCTTTGCTGTTGGTGTTGGCTTTTCTCATTCAGTGCTTATTTATTTCCCATCCTTCCAAGACTCTCTGAGAACATGATCTAAAGTAAGATATAGGGTGAATGGGTGGGAAATAGCATCTCCATGGGGCAAAAAATAAAGTGTGTGTGTGTGTGTGTGTGTGTGTGTGTGTGTTTCAGTGATCTGTCTACTAGGCTTGGAAAATTAGTAACAGATTCAATATTGTGTTGGAAATGAAGTTCTGTGAGAAATATGTAATTAGTTGGCATCTCTTGACTCCTTATGAAGGTATTCTTGGGCAAATTTTAAAAAGTTATTTTTTCTTTGTCTTTGTCTGCCATCTCTACTTTTCCCTTACAAGACACCATCTTCTCCCACCCGACCACTTGCATGAGCTTTTTAACCAATAACCTGGCTTCCATTCTCATCCTGCATTCCTGGCCACAGCTCGTGGCTCTTTCTCTCCACACAAGACTGTAGTTCTAAATATATCTCTTAAAAAAACTGTCTCTGACAATCTAATCTTCCTCCACCACAGATCACTCCTGAGTCACCATTTGTTTTGGTTACTTTTTACTCGTTGCTGAGACAAAACACCTGACACACAAAATTAGGGAAGGAAAGGTTTATTCAGCTTACAGTTTTTGGAGGTTTCAGTCCACAATCAGCTGGCTCCAAGGCAGGGTGGCATGGCACAGGAACAATACTTCAAGGCAGCAGCCTAACAAAAGCAGCCAGAGTAAAAGCGGGGGTAGAGCAAGCCTCGGCTCCTCCTTTATATAGTACACAGGTCACCCCCCCCCCCCAGGGTGGGTGTAGCATCCACAAACATCCTTGCCTTCCTTTGCACAGGATGAGGATGTTTACAAAGTAAGACCCCTGGCTCCCTGCTGACTCTCTCAGTTAAACTTCTGACCTTCTCAAATTGTAACAATGACTAGGTAACTGTGCTCTACACCCCAGGATGTAGAGCTGCTGAGTTACTTAATTAAGCTACTAGACTTCTCAAGTTGACACAAAGTATAAACCATAGCACCATTCTTTACTTATTTTTAGTATTTATGGAGATAAATAATAGTACTTATATTACTCATTCATAGTCTTTTATCGTATATTCATTTTTGTTTCCTCTTCCTTCTGTAGAATTACCCCAGTGACAACAAGACCTTGTAGCACCTGGAACACTTCACACAGTCTATGGTGTCAGCCAATATTTATTGATTGAATAAATGAGTGACTAAATGAACATTCGCATGACTGAAAAGCTGTCCCAAAATGGAGTGAGCAAGGCATCTGTGGTTATGGCACTATACAACTTTTCTAAGAATCCAGGGAAAAACTGAAAACTGCTACAGCATTTGGGGATACACAGACCGGCAGGATGTCAGTGATTCACCCAACACAGTGAGTTCAAAACCTCAGCGCTGTGGAAAATACTGTTGGACCCAGCAAGGCCAAGGTGGTTAGGATGCTGGCCTCCATCTGCACTTCCTGGAAAAGGAAGACCTCTCTCTTGCTGTCTCCATATTTCATTGTTTGATATCTTTGTGTGTATGGTAATCAGCTGCTTGCAAACTCCTGAGTCACACGCCAGAAGGAAGCACATGGCCAAGAGAGGTAAAGTCTATGCTAGTGCAGTAGAGGAACCATGCCAATCCCAGTCCACTCGAGGCGAAGTTCACCTAAGGTTCAGCACTCCAGTTGGCGCCAGCACCCCACTCGTGAGGCCAGCCAGCTCAGGTAGGCTGAGTGCTTCCTGCTTCAGCGAGAAACTCCTGTGCTGATCTGTGAGGGAGGTGGAGGGTGCAGTGTTGATATTTGGCAGTTGGGGCTGAAAAACAAAATGAATTCATATTTTGTAGGACAGAGATTTTTTTCCAATAAAAAAGGCCTTCTTCTTTTAAAGAAAAGAAATAAAATAAGATTTTGTACTCCTAGTTGAAGAAATAATGCCTTCTTCCCATTGCTTTAGAACCCTGATAAAATCAGAGTCGGTTTTGGTGTTGGTGAAATACTTGGATGAGGAGATAATCCATTTTATTTCTGAAGGATAAAACTACCTAAGATTCTCTTTCCACCACAGTGCTGAGGAGGTCTCAAAGGAAAGGCGTCTCTGTTCCCAGTGAGTTGCAGTCTACACAGAACCTGACATATTAGAAGAGGCCCATCATATAATCAGTCATCAAGGTCACCAGACACATAAGACCACAGGGGAATGACCACCAGGCAGAGGAGTTACATGGTTCTTCCTTCCCTCTGCGGGCTCACTTACTCATTGATCAAATACTAGTGGTCCCTAAGAAGAGAGTGATGGGAAATGAACCAGATTCCAGGATAAAAGGGATGGAGGCCCTTTCTCCAAGAAACTTTACCATACACGTATAAGAGAGACAAAATAGACATGGATAACTCCAAGACTCCATGGAGAAGAGCCACAAAGAAGTTACAGAAAAACTGCTACAAAAATCCAGAGAAGATAGAAATTATTTTATCCACTTGAGGTAGAACATGGCTGAGGTGGATGGGAAGACCATGAAATTCTCTGAGGAAGACAAGACATCTCAAGGGACTTTGCGGGATGGTGGAGTTTGGCTAGGAGGACATGGGCCAAAGGGGAATTCATTTCAGATGCAAATACCCACAGCCTCATTGGTTTGAGAAGCTGGCAGGGGACATGAAGAAAACTAGTTTAATCTGCTCTGAAGGGAGCTGAGTAGAAGCTGTAGGAAAAAAGCAAACATTTCTTTGATTCATAATCAGGTGTGATATCAGCTTTGATTCACAATATATGAATGAGACTATGTACAAGTCATGTCCAGCAAAATAGAGTTTAAGGTGACGAACCTGTCAACCCCTTAGAGGTCTGCTTTCCAGACTCCTACTGGGTGCAGGTCCATGGACAATTACTGTTTCAGTCACTTTTTCTGAGCTACCTCACTGGGTGTTCCTGAAGGCTGAATAAGAGCATTTGAAATTCAGCTTTGGACAGGCACATTCTGGAAGATTTAGAGGAAGAAATTCATGGTGGCTGTAACTGTAGGCTCTTTGAGTCAGTTGGTCCATATTTTAATCCTAACTTTTCCACTCACCTGCTTTGTAAACTTGGACAAATTACTTCATCTTTTCAAGTCCATTTGCTCAACTCCAAAACTTGGATTATAGAGTGTATACTGCATGGGGTTTGTGTTTAAATATTAAGTAAGGATATGTGTGTAAAGACTTTAGCACTTTTTTTTTTCTTTTGCAGTAGCTGGGATTGAATCCAGATCCTTCGCACTGATCCAAGAAATCTAAGATACACGGGGTCATTCGATGACTTAGAAGGTAGACTAAATCAGCATAAGACTGATCAAGATCCCTTATTAAACAGAGTCTTTGAGTTATAGTAAAGAAATGAGCTAGAAAGTACAGTGTAACTAGAAAATAATGTATGGAGCCCATCCTCTCTCTCTCTCTCTGTCTCTGTCTCTCTGTCTCTCTCTATATATATCTCTCTGTCTCTCTCTATATATCTCTCTGTCTCTCTCTGTCTCTGTCTATATCTTTCTCTATCTCTGTCTCTGTGTTTCTCTCTGTCTGTGTCTCTCTGTCTCTGTGTCTGTCTATCTGCTGTCTGTCTCTCTCTCTCTTTGTCTTTCTCTGTCCCTCTTTCTTTTCATCAAAAATCTGGAAAGTAGTCCCTCCATAAAAAAAGGCCTCTAGTGAGTAATAATTTCACTCATCATTGGAAGTAGTTCCCTCCAGCATTGCCAACAAAGTTCCATTTTTTATGTCTTTCAAGTAAAAAGTTCCTAGAACTCATTTGCTTGAAGGTTCTTTTCCATGATTGCCTTCTTTGAAGACATCCACTAAATAATAACCTTCACTCTTCATGCATTAGGTTCATATTAAGTAAATATTGTACACTTCCTCACACTTGGGTCACTTATTATAATATTATTTTGCTTCCCTGGAATTTTAACACCTTCATCCAGCTCAAGAAACTAAGAAACTTCATAGGAAATATTTTAGAACTTATAAATGTCTCACCCAACAGTCTGTTCAGAGTTCACATTTTCTTGCTTGTAGGAATGGGGTAAAATACTCCATTTATCTAGGTAGGGTCATGCCAAATGGAGACAGCACTTCATTTAAAATGCAGATATCTTATTACCTACAACCCTCACCTTCTGGCCCAGTGTAATACCATAATTATTCTCTTAAATTTCTCTTTATTTCACATAATCTATCCTGTCTTCTTTTGTTACCATTATTTAACTAACTAAACAGACCAAATATAATACCAAAGGCACATGAAGGCATGAATCCAACTTGTGGAAACCTGTTTTTAATTTAGGATTATGGGGCCAGTTTCCTAGAAATTGCCACATTCTAAACAAAATAGATTTTTCTTCTTTATGTTGTGAGAGGGTTGATCTAATTAGAATCGGTTTAATCTAATAATGAGTCATTTTAGCACAGTCTTTGAGATGAATATTTGAGTCCCTAATCCAAACTTAATCATTAGATGTGTATTCTTGCTGGTCCAAATAAAAAATTAAATCATTGGGTTCCCTTAAGAACTTTCTCCACTCTAACAGAGATGTGTTAGAAGGCGTGAAGATAGAAAGATAAAATGAAATTCCATTGGCCACCACACAGGCTGTGATGAATTACTTTCCCTTTTAAGGAGAAGAGAAAGAAGAAAGCTACTGGGGAGTTTGGGAGACCTCTGTGAACATTAACTGTTGAGGGTGCTACTGCTTCACCTAGTGCCACAGTCTGTGCTTAGTGAGTGAATGTGAACTTGCTGAGTGGATGTGAACTTGAACTTTGGAAAGACAGAGCTGAAAAGTGAGAGTAAGCCAGTCCGAGAAGATTGTTAGGCACAGCAGGAACCTGAGATTGAAGTACTGAATGAATGAATGGCTGTCACCAGTGCTGACCCAATATCCTGACTGGGTTGTTGGACTCAGTTCCTATGGAATCTTCAGGCCACATGAAGAAACTGCTGACTGATGCCCAAAGAGAATTGATCAGGACACCGGATCTGCCTCCCAGTGGGGTACCCTGGAGAATGAAGCAAATAGCAATTTCATATTAAATCCTGTTATCCTTAGGAGGTCCAAGAATTCTGTCACATTTGACCAGTTTCCAATGCAATTAGAAAGCTAGACTCCTAGTCTTTCAAATAGTAGAGAATGGAAGACAGCAGTGGGATAGGTAAAGAAATCACAGTGAATTGCAGGAAATTTCCCATTTTAGAACTACATAAATAACTGATATATGCCCTGACCCTGGCAGACAGGACCATCACTGAGGAGTTCGGGCAACTCAGATGCATAACTACAAATATTCCTTTGTTCTGTGTTTATTCAGAGCGAAGCACAATCTTTGTAGTTTTAATATCACAGGGAACAAAAGGAGACCAAGGCTTAGTCGAAAGAACCAGTAACACAAACAGATCTTGAAAGATGCACACTGCTTACAAGCTGGTCAGAACAACTGGAAGCAATATACTTTCCTTCCCAAATGAAAAACGGCATCTCATCTCTAGGCATTTTTCCCCTAAGTCTGAAACACACCATCTTGACCTGTGTGGAATGATACTGTTGACAGATTCTAGAAATGTTGTGAAGATAACTGTATTTCAATATCTCCCCAGATTTAACTGGAGAAACCACCACCACCACTAAAATCGCAAAGCCCATGTATTGTTACAGAAACGTGCTCACTAGCGCCACTGCCATATCTCTACTCCTCCTCGGCAGCATTGACTGTGCTTATGGAAACTAGATTTAATGCCATTCATCTTCTTAGAGTTTTTGAATAATTTCATCAAGATAAAGGTTAACTAGCATATGGAATATATACATCCTCTACCACATATTTACATGGGTCTGTGGGCAGAGTCATGCAAACCAGGAAAGAAGGCTGACTACACTGGCCTCTAACACACAGTGGGGTCCGGGGAGAAATGCAATCAGCATTAAGGCGAGTACATCAAAACTGCTTAATGGTTTTCTGCCATGCCTCCAGGCAGTGGAGAATAGCATGTCCAATTGGACACGCAGGGAGAATGTTGAAGCAGTGAAAGAAGCAGAAACGAATCCTTCTCTTTCTCTTTTTGAACTCTGTAATATAATTTCTGAACATTGTTCTTTTGAAGTCTGACAATAGGATGAAAATTCCTCGAGGATTGTGAGACCCGGGAATGCATTCCAAAGGGGACAAGGAATGTTCTTAAAGTGGTCTCTAAGACAAGGGTAGATGGCAGCCTCTAAGGATGCTTCCCACTCCCTAATTGCAGCCTCCCACCAGGGTAAAGTTTAACTCTGCCTGATTAGCCTGAACAAAGCCACGCAGAAACCAACATGGACTTGCTTCTCCCTTGCACTCCAAGCTGCCTTAGCAGCAGCGACACTGGGTATTCTGCCTCACTGCCCAGCCAACACGAACATTCGCGAGGCGTCTAAATGTCCCTGCTTCTTGGAGACTCTGTGTGTTGCTCCCCAGCCATGGAGTAGGAGGAGGACCTGCTCTCCTTCCCTTTGGACCACTGGGGAGAAGGCTCAGGGTCTTTCTTGGGCTGCGCCTGACACAGTCTCTATCCTAGCGCTGGTGCTGCTGGCCCAGTAGGTAACTTGTCTTTGTTCAGCTCTGTCCTGGAGTCAAAACTCACTTTTGTGGGATAGTGGAGGCAAGCCCTGGGCTGGGACCCTGGCTGTCCCCATTTCTGAGAAGGATATACAGTGTCTGTCTTTGCCTGTCATGCTGGCCATGGTCTCCCACTTTGGGGAAACTGAGGCCTGTGGGTGGGAGCTCCCTTGGCTTCTGACCACATCCATACCAGGCTAGCTTTCAGCAACAGAAAACAAGCCTGTTCTTCTGGTTCAAAGTTGTACACTCCCCAATCTCAGAGCCTGGACCCCAGCCTTTTTTTCCAGATTTTCCATTCTTTCTTCTCTTTCTCTTTCCAACCTCCCCAAGTTTCTCATAGCCTATAACATTTTTCAAATAGTTCTCATCTAATTCTCTAAAAATACTAAATTCCTCAAAGCCCCTGCTTTTCTCTGTGGCCATCCCATCTCACCTGACTGCAGGGGAGGGAGTTCTGCACTTCCTCTCTTCCCTCCACCACTTCCCACTTGCTCCTCAAGCCACCCCTAGCCACTCACCTCCTTCCGTCCCCAAGGATAACCCTTCCCAAGGACATTAATGACTCATAATCGTGAGACCTTGTATTACTGAATATCTGCCTCATTTGGTACTGTGGACTGGTCCCTGCTCTGGAAGTGCTTTCTGTGGCCCCTTATGGGGCCCTACATATTTTATGACTCAGTTTCTCCTTCTCCCTTCTTTTTTCTCTTTCTTCTCCTCTTCTTCTTCCTCTGTCTCCTTCTCTCTGGGTTCCTTTCTCCACTACCCCTTTGCATGAGATTTGCTGCTTGGTTCTATCTGCAGTCTATTCTCTTGGCGGGGCTCCCCAAATTTCATAGTTTGGGGATTCACGACCACACAAATGTAGGAAATTCTATAGCTCACCATATCTCACATCCTGAGCTTCAGACTCATACACATATCTGCCCTGCAATATCTTCATTTCAGTTCATTAGCAGGCCAGGCCTGGTGCATCCAGCCTTCCCTGCTGACTCACGCTCTGTCTGTACATCTGTCTCAAGCATTGGCACTTCTCTGGTTGCATTACCTGGTTGCAGGTAAATTTCCCTCTTGGCCCCACCCACTTTGTGCTGCCACATCACCAACCAGCCACTAAGAGATTTGGCTCAGCTCTTATATAGATCTCAAATCTGGGTCTCCTCTTAAGGTCCAGTACCCTAGCCGAGACACCTATCATCTCCTAGGAGGATTTGTGCAACAAGCTTCACGTGCATCTTCCTGCAAACTGGTTTCTCCTCACACCCACCCACAGCTCCGCACTGGAAGGGTGAGTGCCTAAATTCTGACTAGCCTTTCACCTGCCTGTCACTACAAGATAAGGTTCAAACTTTCAGCTAGTTAAGTTATACTCTAAGGAGACACAGCATAGGATTTCCAACTATGAAACGCTAGAACAAGCAATTGTTGGAAAGACCGGCACCCATGCAGTTAAAACCTGAAGGCTCAGCACAAGTATCCCCACAATTGTAAGGCAGTTACTGCACACACACGTGCTCATCTCCCCAGCTAGATAGTCTGGTGAAAGGTGATTGTTCTCAGAGTTCTGCATACTGCCTGGTCTATAAAGAGAACTTAACAATTGTTTCTTGAAGTGAGCATTGAGATGCTTTCCTGAACTTGCTACAGATTTCTGGGGTTTGCTCATAGAAATCTGGTGAGAGAGAAGCAAACATGGTCGGGAGGTAGAGGGATGAAGGGCACCTGTGAGGAGTGGGAGGAACCATGGGCAGAGGGTATCTGGCACCAGGTGACCTGACTCCAGGAACACAGATGCCTCTGATTCGCAGGTTGGTCTCTGCTATACCACAGCAAAGCAGAGACTGATATGCAAAGGAAAAAGTGTTTAAAAACATTGAAATGACTTCAGACTAGCACTTAGTTCATCCGATGAGGACAGAATGTATGCTGGAATTTCCATGTTTCTGTCATTGAGAGAATAGATTGTCACCATCGAGGGCTTGCCGTGACATATCGGGTGTCTGGCGAGTAGGTGTTAGTATTCAGGGGATGTGATTAAGCACAGGAAGCATCTGCATTCAAGGAGTCACGAGCTGCCTTACAACCAGGCCTCCCCACAATCTGAAGAACCTTTCATCAGCGGAGAAACACCTCTCCATTTTTCTCCGGGACGTGTCTCCGGAGGACAGAAGACCCTCTTTTCTATCTCTAGGTATTATTAGGCTTTGCGAGTCGCCACAGTCCAACAGCTTTGTCCCTAAAAGGAGGTCCTAAGTTCTGTATCGCACAAATGGCATTTTCCTCTTATCTATATGTCGGTAGCTACACAGGGGTGCTGTCCTTTTGCATTCTTCTAGAATCTGTGTGAAGACAGCTTAGGAAAAATTAAACTAGTAGATAAATCTCAGGCATCATTTTTATTATTATTACCAAAACCTTCCTGTGCTCAAAGACAAGTAATAAACATAGACTTCATTTGAAACTAATTTTACAAAAAAAAAAAAAAGATTATTCTCATCTGCTGATGAAATCCTTCTACTTCTACAATATTAATGTTTCTGATTGTTATTAAGATTCTCAAAGAAATTGTCTGGTATTGTCTATGAGACCAAATATTTGTAACCCATTAGAAAATCATATTATGGAAAGCTAATAGGATTATTAAAATATTAATAAGAACTTCCAAGATACAACATTTAAAATGATAATTAAATATATGAGTGTTGGTGCCTGTCTTCAGAGAACCTAATTTCTAAAGGAAACAAAGGGTATCACTCACATTATATCTCTTATCTCTTTCTGTTTGTTTATTTTATTTTGCTATTTTTTTTGTAGGTCACATTCCAACAGTGTTTTCCAATTTCTTTATAGCTATGGTGAGGAGTTATAATTGTTTCTTTGCATCTTGATGCTTCTAAGTCTTGCCAGATCTCTAAGGCAGAGGCTGGAGTCAGGAAGACTCAGATGAAGAATTAGGGTCTGGAGAAATAACTTCATCTCTTCGCTGCGTATCTCCTACTCCTTTGGCCCTACTACAATGTATGTAGAGAGAAGTCTTATGATTGTGACCCCTATAAATTGTCTGTGAGAGAGAAATTCCTAGACTTATTCCAGAGGATAATCTGAAAATACATAAAAAGTTTAAATTTACTGCCTTTTGACCTGGAAAAATTACAGGAATGTAGAAGAATATTTATCAATCACAAAGAAATCTAGAAACAACTTAAAGAGAGTTACTTAAAAAAACCAAAGACATTCCAGACCACCATTATATGCAATGGTATTGTTATGCAAAAATCTTCATCATACAGGAGAAAAAACAATTAAAAAAAAGAACATGCAACAACAAAATTTCACTTTTGATAAATTGGTTATGTGCATTTTTAAAATCCATAAAGATACTCAGCTTGGTAACAGTTGTTATCACCCAGTTTCAGGTAGAATGTTAGATATTTAAAAAGCAGTCCTTCCACACTGTTTAAATATTATATCATGATCATTTTCTTCTCATTTGGGGAAATGAAGTACTAAATTTTGATATCAGAACTTCATGAGGTTCCATGGGAGGGCAGGTCCCCAAGCTTCGCAGGAATCAGGAGCCCTAATTTTCCTTTTTTTTTCTTTTTGTGGCACCGGGGATTAAACTCACAACCTCGTGCCTGCCAGAGAGGTGCTTAAGCCACTGAGCCAAATTCCTGGCCCTAGTTTTTTGAGGCAGGGTCGCACTATGTAGTTCAGGCTGGCCTTGTGCTCACATTGTAGCCCAAGCCGGCTTTGAACTCACAACACTCCTCCTACCTCAGCCTCCCGAGAGCTGGGATTAAAGGCGAGTGCCACCATGCCCAGATTGCAGAATTTTCAATCAGTCACTTTGTTTGACCCTGCCAGGTATCTGATACCCAGAGCCACATCCAGAGCACCAGTCCGGTCAGACCATGGGCATGCTCCCAAAGCCGTGTGACTGTCCTTGGCCTCATGTCAGAGAAGACACGAAGGACTCAGGTACTGGGAATGGAATTGGCTGCCTTGTGGAGCACAGGATGTGCTTGTGAGATGGAGGTCACAGCATTTTTCATTCAGCTGTAAAGCTGAATTCCCCTCCCACTTAGAGAAGACCTTAAAGCCTGCCGGTGAGCAGATGGACCCATTCCTCATTTGTTCTGCAAAACCCATCAGTGTAGACACTGATTTCTAAAGATGCTCAACATAAACTCTTATGTTGTGGACAGAAACACAGGATTTTCTGATGTCAATATGCTGGGCATGCTAGTATTTCAAAACAAAACTTGATTTAAAATAATAAATGTTCCATTGATGCTGATAATAAAGGAGATATATTACTAAGTCTTGCCTCATTTCAGAATCTCAAAAGTAATTTGTAGCATGTGAGGCTAGTTATTTTATAATAAATAAATGATTCCCGCTCTGTCTCCTCAAACTCCAGAACAAGCTTTTTTGGTGTGGGGTTTGTTTTTAACAACAGTAACATGACACAGTTCCTCAGCTGTCCCAGCCAGGAGGAAGGAGCAGCGGCTGACTAAACCTGGATACGGCCCTGCATGCGGCAGCAACTTGCTGGTCACATGAATCCTAGATATACCGCTGTTCCCAGGCTTCTGCTTTTCTCATCCTGTCAAACACCCCTGACGCCCATTCCCATCAGTTGTACAATTCCTGGGACAGATTTTGGTTGGATGAGTGAGAAGATGGAGCGCTCAGTAACAAAGGGAGCTGGAAACGCTGGTCACACGAGGGTAGTGCGTGGAGACAGAGCGGAAGGGACTAAGTATCACAAGCACTTGTTGGGATTAAGGAGCATTCTTGATGCGTAATAGGGACAATGTGATGAGCTCCTGCCACACACTCAGGCAGGGTCGCAAGTCCACTGCGCCCAGTTGCAGCCATGTCAATCAGGACAGCACTCCTCACACATCAGGAGCGAAATGGAAGCCCTGGCAGTCACACAGTTGCAAGCGATGGCGTCTCACCCCAGTACCTAAACTCTTGACCATTAACTGAACTCCAGGGCCTCCTCCCCTCACTCTACTGAGTGGGAAACTGAGTCTAGGTGGCATAAGAAACTGGCCCAAGTCACACAGCTAGTCAGCCAGAGTGAGGACTCGAAAGCAGCTTTGTCTACACCAAAGCAAACTCTGCTTCAAAGACACATGATGTTTGCCCTGCTTGGTGCAATGAAGGCAGAGTCTCTGCTGACCTAACCAGTGGTGTCTATCTCTCCCCAGTTTGGAGTCTTAGTGACTGGGTCCAGCTGTATATCCAAAATACAGCCGAGAAAAAAAAAAAAAAGGAACTGTGAGTCTCTGTAACCCATAAGCCTCACTAACCAAGGCAATTTTAGCCTGTTTCAAAGCTGTTAGGCTGCATGGTGTAACTTCTATGGTATTTCCTTTTTAATTCTGTTTTGCTTTTTTAAATGCACCTTTATGCTGCTGACTTCACCAGCATCTGTGCCAGCAAGGCAAGGAACAAATTCCTGGGCCAACAGTCAACAGAAGGCCCAGGACTGAGTGTAACCTGAAAGAAGGATGATTTTTTTTTTTTAGCTTTTCTGTTATTCCTGGAAGGACCTTACTTGTACCCCCTCATAATCGATGGATGTGAGCTGTTAGGCATGGCTGCCAGCTAGGAGCATAACTACTGCTACATCTACCAGGCACCTCAAACACCAGGTGAGCATGTGGAGCACACGGGAGCTTGTCACACGTCATCTCCAGCAAGTTCCCAGCTCTCCCTGGCAGAGTCTGTCCCATGCTCAGGGGCTACATTCTCAGCTCATCCCCGGTGCTTTCAGTAGTCTCTTTCCCACCCTGCTTGGCTCACAACAACCAAGGCTTTCAGCTTCTTTCCTCCCAGTGCCACTGAGGGATATCCCTCTAGGGAACACAGACAGCTGTCTCAGGCTCCCCTGAAGCTCAGGGGTGGGGTAAAGGGGTCCAGAGAGTCACCCCCTCTCTAGGATCTTGCCACACTTCCTCACCAGGGCTCCCCTGGTGTTTCGGCTCAGTATCCACAAAGGCTCTTAAGAAAACAGTTTGCTCACTCAGTTCCTTTTGAAAAGCCCCAGATTTGTCTTGCCTGAGCTGGCAGGAGTGGGGCTTTCCCATGCATAAGCAAATGTAATTAAGTTTATGAGGCAGCCGTTAGCAGCACATACGAAGGATTTGCAGCTAGTGAGCTGGAAGACAGGCATGAAGTTAAAAAGAGAGAAGTGGCCGAGACTACGCCAGAGTCTGCCGTGAGCCTGCCTGCTAGTTTATCCCTACATGCCTTTTTCTATCTGGAAACTGCTTGGCAGGGACGTTGCCTTAAGTCCACAGAGAAGGTTGAAGTTGAAGACAAAGCTCTCTTGATCCACATCGTTCTACACACCAGGCCCTAGCGATAGCACCCATTTGGAGAGCAAGCTACACTCCAGGAACATCTGCAGGTCTGGTACAGAGTGGACACACAGTATTTGTTGCCTGATGTTATAGAAATGGTAATAGCAGCAGCAATTCTAAAAACAGCATTCACCCTGTGCCTCCTCTTCTGCCAGTTACTATACCAAGAATTTAGATTCTCTTTCCTGCTTCCCTACAGTAACCCTATGAAATACATAATGCAGGCTCTGCTTTACAAGTGGAAACAGCTGAAGCTCAAAGTGTGCAAGGATAACTGTTTTACGATCACATCTAGTCTTTAAGAATAAAAATAAGATGAAAGGTTCTGGCTTTGCCACTTCTTCCTCCCCACACAGTCAGTCACACGTATTTGGGGAGAGGAAGCAGTTCTGGGGATTGAAGCTAGGGAGCAGTGAGCTATATTCCTACCTCTTTTTATAGTTTGAGAAAGAGTCTCACCAAGTTGCCTGGGCTGGGTTCAAACTTGGTATTTTCCTGCCTCAATCTCCTGAGTAGCTGAGTTTTCAGCCCTGCTCCACCATGGTTAGACTGCCATAGGGCCCTTGGTCTACATTCTGCTCAGTGGCTGGGACCATCGAGTGAAAGAAGATGCTGCCCTGAGGATCGGTCCCTTGGTGGTTCACCCGTCAATGCCATAAAGTAGCCAGAAAAGCATAAAAATGGGCCTTTGGTGGTCTACTAGCATGAGTCCAGGCGGACTGGCTCCACCTCCACGACCTGCACAACCTCATACGAAGCTCTGAATGATCTCTGCTGTTCATATAACCAGACACAGGAAGGACTGCGGTGCCCCTGCAGTCCTAAGCCTTTCACACAGATCCTGCCTGCCAGGCTTCCAAGGAGAATTCCTTAGGCTCCTCAATCTCTTTGGGCCTGTGGATCTTGAGATAAGTGGTTCAGGACAAGACTCTGACTTGAGAAGTCTCCTTTATTTTCCAGCCGTACTTCCACTACTTTCATGTGTCCAAAATATCCAGAAACATATGTAGGAACCTTGAAGATGGAAACAACTTCTTGAGATAAGGAACTTTTCAGAAGGAACCTAAAAATAAAATGACATGCGTATGCCCAGGTGACTGACTGCTGCATCTCAGCTTTCCCTGAAAAGCAGCACTAACTGCAGAATCTCAGGCAAGAGGTGGTTTTAGAGGCTGAGGCTCCTTTGGTTCACACTGCTGGCCAGTGTGACAGATATCAGACGGTGCGTGCATGTGGAAGGGAGGCAGAGTCTGGGGATTGAGGCCTTTCAGAGGGAATCAGGGAGGAAAAGCTGGCTCAGAGGCACATAGACTGTGGACTGGGGAGCACAGCCATCCTCCACTGGCATTGAGCAGGGATCCATCCTGCAGGGCGGTCCTTGCAGCTCAGTGGAACCTTCTGTTTGGCCTGCAAAAGTAGGGCCTTGAGGTCCACCAGCGCCATCTCATTATAGTTCATGTTGATGAAGATGGTGGTAATGCCAGTGTTTCCCGAGCGCCCAACGCAGCTGATCCAGTGTGTACAATTCTAAGGCCTGTCCTAATCGGTGACATGCCAGATGATAGGAAGTCCAGACCCTTCACTTGTTCTTTAAATAAGGACTTGTATGAATGACCAAAAGATGATTTAACTGTCTCTTGCTTTCAGTCAGTGAAACTGACCTCCCCCTGGCAACACCTGTGGCTACCAGGACATCTTTCTTGCCTTCCTGAGATGCTTCACTGGCCTTGGTCTGCTCTTCCTGGCCGCTGCTCATGGCTGGCTGCAGCCTCGGCCCTTGTGCAGCAGGTGCTCCTAGGTGGTGTCCGCTCTCCGCAAAGGAGAGCACAGGTTGGCTTGCCCTCTGCAGGTACTGGAGCAGGTGCACTGTCCCAGCCTCCTCCTCCACGTATTCCTCCTCCTGTCTGAAATTGGGGATAGCAGCCCCAATGTGTCCCACCTTGACAGTGACAGGTTTTACCAGGGTACTCTTGGAAAACTTCTGAATCTTCTTGGGCATGGTGGCACTGAAGGGCAGCCTGCCACAGGCCCTTAAATTAGAAGATGGTGTGGAGGTTGCCCTTGGAGCTCATGTCAATCATATAGCCAGCTTCATCCAGAGCCAGGTAGCAACAAACACCCAGGCTGACCATCTTCCTCTGCAGCAAGTCCAGAAGGCATCAGATGTTGGTTTCTATGAGGTGACAAGTTCAGAAAACAAGAGAAAAAGTGATTGGGGAGGGGGGATCTGGGGACTACAGTCTCTAGGACTGAAGACTTGATCTGAGTTTTCTCTGGATAGTTATTAAAATTTTTTTCTTTACAAAAAGCAGAAGAAGGAAATGGGAGGGGTAAAGCACATAAGTGGGAACTGAATTGTTTAACTGTCCCAGGAACTGACCTTGGCTATGTCTGTACTTCATGGTCACTGTTCTTTGGGATATATCTGAGCAAAGCATCTCCTGCGGTCCCAGCAGCATTCCCCGGGGACGAACGTCCTGCTTTCGTTTCCTTCTGCACTATGCTCTAGCAAGACTTCCTCCAGAACAAGTAATCATGTGGCCCAGCAGAGCTCAAAGCCCCTGAGTTAGAAGAGGTAAGGTTAATTTAAGACATACCTCTCCCCACGTGGGGATGGCCGCCACCATGTGTGCACTGCCTCAGCGGTTTTCATCTGCGCCCTGACCAACGTGCCCCATTGCCGAGAGCTCAGCTCAGGAGGGCCAAGCCGTCCTCCGGCAGCAGGCAGCAGTGACTCTAGACCCAGATGGGGGTTAGGAGTCAGGCAGAGGCTGACTTTCTCCTTCACGTCTTGCAGGTTGGCCACTGGAAACCTCGTTTCCTTGCCATTCTTGGTGGGCCATGGGATTCCCTCTCCTCCCACCAAGATGTGGCACTTCCTCCCCCTTGTGCCCCCAGACATGCTTAGGACATCACACACGGGGTAGGTCCCACTGGCTTTGATTGGGCATCATGTGTGACACCCTCACCGCCTCCTTCACTGGTATCAGGGCCCAACCTTAGCCACACTCTCCAGGATCTTCTCCTCTTCCAGCTGCGGCTCCCATAGACCCCTGGTGGGCAGCAGCCTCTGAGCACTGAAGTTGTTGCGGAGGCTGGCACGGGACTGAAGGCCAGCAGGACACCGCCATCTGCCTCTGCCGGGGCTTCACGGCCTCTGCCCTGCTGCTCCTCCTCCACGGCTCCCTGGTGCCTTTGTCTTTGGGGCTGTAGCTTCTGGGCCAGTAGCTGCTGGTGCTGTCTTCTGTGTAGTCTGTCAGCCTTGTCCTTAGCCTCGGGGTGACTTCCTGCAAGAGTCCCTGCCAGCACCCTGGCCCAGCTGGCCTGGATGCCCCTTGTACTCCCAGAATTACTATTTATGTGCTCCCCAGTTGTCATGAAGGTGCAGCCCCTCTTGGGGTGAGCTCACTTCAGGGCATCCTGCCATTCACAAGGAAAAGCCAACTCTCCCCAGGGGGCCGCTGTGCTCTCGCTGGCCCCTCTGTGAGGCAGAGAAGGCCAGGAGAGGCTGTCTGGGGCTGGCGGTTTTGATCTCTAACTTTTAAGGCTGATTATTTTCCAGCTAGGTCTTAGTCTCATAGAAACAGGCTGTGATTCAGTGCACAAGGTCCACTGGATGCCGAGCAAAGAAGGCCGAATGGCCCCAAATTTACTGGGCACCAACGGTCAACCTCCCAAGTCACTCCTAGGAAACATAAAATCATACATTCAGTATCCTCAGAGCCCCACAGTGTTGACTTCAATATCACCATGGGCTTCCCCAGAATTTATTTAAAACAACTTCCTTTACTCACTCGGTGTGACTCCCTCTCTGAACTTTCTGTGAGGAAGCACTCAGAACCATCCCTGAGCCCAGCAGTCGAAGGGTGAAGTTTATGAACTGCAGCTATGAGGTCACCGGCTCATATTTTAACATAAAAATCCCCAAATCTACTTACACAATTGTGGTTTCTTTAGAATATATATGTAGCTCCCTTCATCATTACTTTCCGAGACAGCTTTGTCTTTTGGTTAAAAACAGTCTCAAGACTGATTTTTTAAAAAATCCTTCTGCGAAATTTTTTGAGGTTGGTTTGGGGAAAAGGTGATCCAGGGAGATGAAGAGCTTTATCGATTAAAAGAAAACGGTTAGATAATAAAATAATTACCCCTCCCCCTGTGCTGGCTTATGAACGGGCTCATGAGCACCCCAAGAGATGTTTCGAAGTATATTTTAAAGGATGGCAACATTTTGAATAAACATGGCTACTGTAAAGAAACATAGTCACTGGCTGAGCAAAAGTAAGATTTAAAAACTAGTTCATTTCTCTGCCATGAAAGACTGATGCCCAGTTCTTGGTGCTTGATTGCATGGTAAAGAATACAAGGTAAAAATAAATTAAAATAACTACCCCCAAATGCTAAATTGAACCCTGCGGCTTGGCATGAAGCGGACTGCTTATGTTTAAAAACTTATTTTTAAAAGAAAAGTAATTTAGAGGAGGGAGAAACCACGAAAGAAAGAGTTTTTTCTGCCAGCTCTCGCTCCTGACCATCTAGAAGCCTGGCAGACAAATGTTCCGCCAATGCCAGGAGCCCCGCGGCGGCCAGCTGGGCGGCCAGCACACGCATGCGCAGACAAGTGCCCCGGGGTCCCTCTGCACGCATGTTTACGCATCTGCCCTACATCAGGCAGGTGCAGGCAGGGGGAAAGCCCCCTTGCAGGGCCAGAGGGGCTGGTGCTGTCCCCAGGCTCCATGGGGCCTGGGCATGCTCTGTGTGCCTTCTTGTGCACCCCGCAGATCGGCACCCCATGTTCCCGGGGCCGGTGGGACACTGGAGAGGCCAGGGCAAGTGGAGAGAGAACTACCCTCCCTAGGAGTAGAAACAGAGAAGGCTGCGACTCTGCTACACGGCGAAGGCGCTGGGAGCTCTGTCCCTGAGTTGCCCGCAAGTGGCAGGCACAGGAGGGACCTCCTACTGCGAACCATTACAGTCTTACCTCACGGCCTTCTTTCTCCCCTTGCAATATGAGTTTCCTGGATGTGATTGTACCACCTTCCCTCCCAGTTATGGAATTTGAAAACAGCGAAGTGCTGGACTCAAGTCATTTATACAATAGGCTGGAGTTTGGCGAAATCTAACTTTCCCTACCTAAGATAGTTGGTTCTGTGTCAACCCAGCTTGGTGATTCCCCGATTGCAGGGAAGAAAGGCCTGAGCAGAAAGGAAGAAAACGCATGCCCATCACTCGATGCATCTGGGCATGGGGTCAGATTCCTGGGGAAACAACCTTCAGTCCATTTAGAAACTGAGTTAATTATTTAGAGAAAAAACTGGATAAAAACCTATCACATGGGTGCAGCTAGCAAGGAGAGAAAGGAAAAGAACAATGCAAAACCAAAAACAAGCTACAAAAACCCAAGAAATACCAGATAATCCAATAGAGAGCTAGACGGGTGCCGCAGACCTCCCTTCATGAACTGCAGTCATTAATAAAATGTGCCAATCGTCTCTTCAGCTTGGAAATGCCATAACCTAAAGCTTTCCCAGCACCGGCTTCCTGTCACCTCTTTAATGAGACTCTTTTTGAAAAGAAGTGCACTTGGGTGCTGTAGGTAAATGAGCACAACCTTACAGTATTTATTAAAAGTGTAAAAATAAATCAGTCAGCTCTCTGCTGTAGAAATTGATCTGGACTTGTGCTTCTCATCTGGGGAGGAGAGGGTGAGTGTTGAGGAGGGTGGGTTCTGCACGGACAGGACGTTTGGCAATTGTCACTGTTGGGTTTGGGATGTTATTGGCATCTAGTGGGTAAACCCCATGATACACAGAACAACACCCTCACCAACAGAATTATTCAGATCAAAGTGTCAAAAGCACCAAAATCTAGACATCCCAGTCTAGACTGGGGCAGGACAATGAATGACAGAAAAACTACTGCATTCTTGATTCCAGGAGGGTTTTTAGGGTTTGCCATTGGAAGCAAAACTTTGCCAGAAGCCCATAGCTTCCTGAGAAATGTTTGCAAATCTAACTGCACAGATGCAGAGGCAGCCTCTCAGGTGGTGCTTGGTTGCCTCCAAGGGCACTGAAATACCCAGCAGGCAAAGGCATCCATGAGTTTAAAAGAACAGTGCTGTCTTGAAGATACAGATTCACGACACTGATTGCCTGAAGTCATGTCCCTGGAGAAGGAGGGAAGAGACTGGGAGTGGTAGAAATAGAAAGCGGCAGGTGCCTGGTCCCACAAGGCAGACCACACAAGCCTGTCCTACAGGCCCGGGGTCAGAGGCCACGTGCCTGCTAGGAATGTCAGAGAAAGCCCCCAAGCATGCTAAATTGTCCCGCACAAAAAGACCCAATCAGAATGGTAACCTGGGAGGCAAGGCTTAGATCGGAAAGATTAGGTAGCAGTTGGGAGACAGAAAGATGCAGATAAGCCTGCTTACTGTCAGATTTTTAAATATTGCCCAAAGATCTTGAAGCCTGCAGTTAGGACTTGGATAAGCCAGAATCCACTCTCCCCAGGGACGTGTGGTAGCTTCTTCCCCGGGAACAGCCCGTTTCAGTAGGTGGCATCACATTGTCTTTTGTCCCCTGCCTCCACCCCAGATAGCAGGACACAGACAGGCCCTTGCCACGCATCCGCCAGAGACCCCCAAGCAGTCACCTGCTGCCCAGATAGGAACAAAGCAAGTTTTGGACCCACCTCCCACTTCTGCAGAACCCTCGCTCTGGAGTGCCACCTACTGGACGAAGGGGAAAGACAGCAAAAAGTGATCAGGGAATTCCAAGGTGAGCAGAGTCGCCCTTGTTTCTTTGGTTCTGTTCCTCATTTCAGATACTGGTCAGACTTTGCTCTACTTAGACACTGTTGTAACAAAGCTGGTTCTACTTCAAGTTTTTCAGTTATTCTAAGCCAGATGTAAAACAACATGGGTAGACAACCAGACCAGCGACCCAGGATAAGGATAGAAAGGAATGCTATCCCCGAGGTGAGATGGACGGGCTTGCGTGGAAGCCTGGAAGTTGAAGTTGGGGGCATCCTAAGAACGCCCCAGTGGGCCTGGGGGGTTGGTGGTGTAGATGGCTGCCACCAGATCTGAGAGGGAGGGAGACATTTTCAGAGCTCATGCCTGCCTGTGTCACGGAAAATCAACCAGGCCTTGCCACGTATTTTTGTGGCCCAGAATTTTTGCTCCAAAAGATTTGAATCTATAATCAACATGAACCAATTCTGAAGTCATAAAATTAGAATTTTTTCATCTTTATTAAGTTTCCTTAATTCCAATTAGGGGTATAATTTAAAGTTACATTTAGCAAAGTTCAAAATATGGAAGAACATGAAGAGTCACCTTTTACAAGCCTAATTTGTACCCAGTAAAGAAATAAAGTCAGTAGATACAGGTTTAGCCATAAATCTATGCTGACATTTTTTATAGGAATGGGACCAGGCTTCCAGTTATTTCTATTTAATTATTTTAACCATTATTCAGTGAGTTCATTCTGTGTTCAAGGTACTCTACTAGGAATATTAGCTTTCCAGTGTAATTCTCATCATGTCTCTGAGGTCATCACTGTCCTCATTTTGTAGGAAAAGAACCTGGGATGCCACATAGAACCCGAAGGACTTGCCCAAGGTAATGGTGTCAACAAACTGTCAGATTGTAAAGTCAGATTTGGGGATTGGAAAGGAAGATGAGAATTTCTGCTGGGCTTAACTAAATGGAACCATCTGAATTGTCTGTAGTGGGCCAGGTTGGAATCTTTTCAGATCTTCTCAGCAAAGCAGCACGACAGAAATTCTCCTTCATGTGAATGGTGGACATGGGGGCCCAAGGCCTCACTGCCCAGTGGGCACGAGCAGGAAGGATGCGCAGAGCTTAGCATCACACAGACTACAGTGATCCAGGCCTGGGCTTCTCTTCTCTCCTTTTATGAGACTCTACGGGAGTTGTGATTCAGCTATTTGCCCCTTCATTTAATTGAATATTATGATAGTCAATGTCCATTAATACATGTTAATAACAACTTTGTAAGTGAAACCACATGCCTCTTACAAATTTAACTAAAGTAATTAAATTTAGCAGAGAGAATTTCAGTAGACAGAGGGGAAATGTGTTCCGAAACTTCAAGTCTGATTTTCTTTCCCCCAAAGAGCATCCGGGTAGAATGAACTTCAAATGTGAAGAAATACCACAAATAATGCATTTTCTGTTTCTACCTCTACACCATATTGAAAACACCATTCACTGTTCCTCCAGTCAGCTCCTTCCTCTAACAATCAGGCCACTGTCCTCGAGACTTGGCAAGGGCTTTTGACATAACCAACAGCAAGGGAAATGTTTTAACAGCTCTGTTAATACGGCAACAGAGGTTTATTGTTATCAAACTGACACTCGCAGCAAAGCGGAGGCTGCTTCCCAAGGCCCACCTGCCCAGCAGCTCGGGGCCATGCCCTGGAAAGGCCTGGTCCCCAAAGGCTGGGAAGTAGCTCAGGCTGCAGCAAAGCAAGGAGACTCGTGCCTGGGATTTAGCATCATTAAAAACTGGATTCTCTCACAGGTTCTCTGAATAGTGGCAAACTGCATGTCTTGAAATCCTGTTGCACTTAGCACTTTGCCTAGCATATAGTAAGCACTCAGCAAACAGCAGTGCGGTTTTTTTTTTTTTTGCCCCCTTAATTTCTTTATACAGTTTGAGGTATATACATATTCACATAAATCTTAAATGCACAGTTTGGTCTGTTTCTACATAAGAAAATACCATCCATCTCAAAATACAGATTTTTTCCAGCACCCCAGGGTGCTCCATCATGGTCTTCCTCCTCAGGCTGTCCCCTGGTCAGAGCAAACAGCCTTCCTGTCACCCTATGTGCATTTACACTATCCTTCAACTTTTTGGAAGCTTCATTGTACAATACCCAGTCTTTTGTGTTTGGTTTCTTTCCCTTAGGCTGTGTTGTTTTCCGTATCAGGAGTTGCTCTATTTTATGGGACAGTCTTTGCTTGTGCGAATTTGCCACCGTTTATTTGTCCTTTTCATTATGATGGACATTGGGGTTGTTTCCAGTTTGGAGTTATTAGGGAGAGAGTTGCTAGGAACCTTCTTGTACATGTTCTATTAGTTTTTTATAGGGATAATGTAAGAAGTCTGTTTTCCTCATTACCAGGAGACCAACTATTCCAAAACCATTTTTCTCTTCTGTGTTTCTCATCTATCATTTCAGTGAATATATTCAAATACTGGCAGAGGTCATTTCTACTTTGTTCCATTGTTTCTGTATCTTTCCTTATATCATTTACTTTCTGAAGAAAATAAGTGTCATTGGTAGCTGGAGAATTCCATAAAGATATTTATGATGAATTTAAAAAAATATAAAACTAATGATTTGACTTTTAATGCTCACAGTTTCTGATGACAACTTACTTCTTTATATTGAAGTATAAGGCAAGAAATACATTTGGAGGTGAAAACCAAAACGAGCTTCATACAAAAATTACAAACACTTACGGTCTGCATGTAAAGTGCTGTTGATATTCAGTAATAACATCACAATATAAAATGTGCTCAGTGCAAGCAGAAAGCTCCAGATAAAATCCCATGGAAATTCACATTGCAGAGACTGAGAGTTATCTTTTACAAATAAATTGCCTTACCAGAGCAAAAAACCCTCTCACGCATACCACACAACAACTCAATGCAGAAATACAGAACAGAACTCTATTAACACTGAGAAAAAAATCCATGAGGATCTTACGTAAAACAAAATAGTGTACATTTTAAAGAATATTAGGATTAAAAATGCTACCCAAGTACAAGGTCATTTTGATGGAGAGCCTGTTCTAACTTGTCGGCACAGGAATAGTTTGCTTTGTTCTTAATATCAAGAAAAAACCCCCAAGTTGCCTGAGCTTCTTTTTTCAGTGACAGTGGAAGGATATTTAGCTTTCCCTAGGTAATAGGGAGAGATGAGGTACAAAGAAATTGAATGCATTTAATCTGAAAGTTTCAAATAAAGGATACATTGATTTAAAAACAACACGGAAGCTCACTTAAAGCGAGAAAAAAGAAAAAACAAAAAACCAAAACCAATGTATAGCTGAGGGTTTGTTCTCCCATCTCAGGCATAAGGGCTCTTCGGAAACCCATGCGAAATATTCCAGCCAGGGCCTCAGCATGGCTCAGCGGCAGAGCGCTTGTCTGCCACACGTGAACCGCTGGGCTCCAGTCCCAGCGCCCACTGAACGAAAACAAAAGGTTCCAGCAAACGAAAGATGCAAACCAAACGGGACCAAACAGTTGGTCGTGGTTTCCAGAGTGTCTCCTTAAATATGTATTTTCCTATCTTCCCAAAGTTGTGTGACTCTCTGGAACCTGGCAGAGGTGTCACCTCTTCTTTCCTTACATCCTCGGACACTCGCCACATCAGGACACATCGGACAGGAAAGCTCACTTTAAATATCAATTTGTCCAAACTTTCAGAGCTCTCTAGAAATTGTGAAATAAGTGTCTTTTGTAATATGAGTATTTATGCTTCAACTTTTGACTTTTTTCAACAAATTTACTGTACATAGCAACATAAAAGTAATAAAAAGAGATCTAGCCAGTTTTACTAGGAAAACTGAAGATAGTAACTCTGAAGTCAAACAATGAAATGCCTCTTTCCCAGCACAGCTCTCTCCCCACCCTGTGTTTTGAGCTCGTGCACCTGGCATGGGCGGGGTGCTTCCCTCTGTCCACAGGGTTTCCACTGACTTAGGTGGGAGCCCAGGACTCCAATGTATGACCCCAAATAGGTCAGGACAGGACACATGCCGCAGATGGGAATCTGTCTTTAAAATCCAGGTGTGGGCAGCCCCTGTGGGAGACGATCACAGAAACCCAAATATTTAATCCTCTGCCCTCTTATGTTAATAACTAGAACTTAATTGGAAAAGTCATTTAGTGGCAGTGTCTGGAATTTTCTATGTGGAACCATAATGTTGTTTCATCCACAGCAATTCCTTTTGCCTAAAGTTTTTAAAGGCAAGGCGATAAGAGCAAGATATACATCACCTGGAAGCTATGCAAGGACCTAGAAAGGCGACAACTGTAGAAGATGTGTACGGGGCCTGGGGAGAGGCTCTTTGGGTTTGGGGTGCCGATCTGACTATCACAGCATGTGTGATGTGATCCATGGTGTGTTCTCTGGGTGATGGTGTCTTTCCTGCAGCTGTGTCTCATGATTTTCAGTCATTTCACTTTAGGGGATTGTGCTATAGTTCCAATAAAATGAAAGTGTCCTGAGCAAAGGGAAAATGAAAATTGGATGTAGTGGTGCACACCTGTAATCCCAGCATTCTGGGAGGCTGAGGCAGGAGGACGGCAATTTTGAGCACAGTCCAGACAAATCAGTGACTTTGAGACCCTGTCTCAAAACTAAATATGTAAAAAAAGGGTGGGAGGTGCACTTCAGTGAGAAAGTTCAGGGTTTAATTCTCAATAAAGGAAGTAAGGAATAAAGAAGAAAAGAAGGAAGGAAAGAGGAAAGAAGGAAGGAAGGAAGGAAGCAGGAAATGAAGCCTGTAGACCTGTTTCACTTGAACCGTTGGTGAAGGGTAGTTTTGAGAGGAAGGAGGAAAGTGGGCACGAGGTTGGAAAGGCACGGAAAGGATGCAGTCACCTAGAACACCCTGAGCATTTAGAATTGGCAGAAGCAAGCTCAGAAGCTAGCAGACAGGGTCAGTTGTCCCCATCTCACAACCTGGCTGAGTACCAGCCCTGCTAGTGGCTTTCAGAAAGGCTGACAAGGCCGAGACTCTTGCATAGGCAGGGATCCCACCTCATTCCGAACAAAGTGATGCATGGTCACGAGCTCAATGGATCGTCCCACTGTCCTGCCAGATCATCTGTGAGGACCTCTGCCTGAGCAGAGAGGCTGCCCTGCTGGCTGAGTGGGGAGCAAGGGGTGCACCCCCTCTGCAGCCCAGGTCCCTCTGGCCCATGGTGGTGGCAAGCATGTGGGTCTGGGTGTCCTCCAGCATCTGCCTCAGGGGCCTCTGAGAGAAGGCCATGAGAAGATGTCTCTGCCCCCACACTCTTCAAACTCGTGTGGTCCAGGCTGGAAATCCAAGTGCAGCTGCGAGCCCAGGTCCCCCTGTGTCCCTGCCCCGCCAGTCTGCCATCATCAGCTTTGCCCAGCCTTTGGTCTACTCCATGCCAGCCCCACCCACATGGCACTCTGCAATCAACTCTGACTCCACGCCCTGGGAAATGTGCAAACTGCCCCTCGGAGGCCAGGTTTCTCGAGTTCCACCCTGGAAAAGCACACTAGAGTGAGAAGCATAGCCACTTCCAGGCTGTTACATGAGACACTGGATGAATATAGCTTCTACTTTAATCAGTAAAATAACTGAGATCTAGATAGCACTTTAAAGTTTGGGAAGGGTTCTGCTATTCCTTACCTTGATTAATACACACTTAAAGAGACATGAGAATTAATAGCCTGAGTTTATAAGTAGAAAGCCAAGAGGATGAGTGATAGGCCTTGCATTATCTACCCAACAAACATGAAGGTCAAAGTGGGCATCCCAGTGTGCTAGGTTTTTAAAAAATTATTATTAAGAAAATTTTTCAGGCAGGGCATGGTGGCTCATGCCTGTAATCCCAGCACTGGGGAGGCAGAAGCAAGAGGATCACTGCGAGTTCAAAGCCAGCCTTGGCTACATAGTGTGACCCTGTCTCAAAAAAAAAAAAAAAAAAAAAAAAAAAAAAAAAAAAAAAAAAAAAAAAAAAAAAAAAAAAAAAAAAAAAAAAAAAAAAAAAAAAAAAAAAAAAAAAAAAAAAAAAAAAAAAAAAAAGAAAGAAAGAAAAGTTTTCAGGCACAAGAAGAATAGATAGAGTAGCAGCTGGGAATGGTCATGTACACCTATAATTCCAGAATTCTGGGAGACTGAGGCAAGAGCACTGGAAGTTTATACTCAGGTTTAAACTGTCTCAAAATTAACACAATAAGAAAGGCTAGAGATGTAGTTCAGTGCGAAGGCTAGTGTTCAATCCTCCATACAGAGAAGGAGGAGAGGAAGAAGGGGGAGGGGGGGAGGGGAGATAAAAATAGAACACATAGTATTTTCTCATGCCCATCACTTCACTGCAATTAATATTCATCTTTTTCCAGATTCGCTTGGTGGAAGTAGTTTCACAAATATCCTTTTGCCCACAAATGCTTGGTATGCATCTCCGAACAAGAAGTGCAACCCTGTCTTCTGACTCTAACCCCGCTCAGTGCTCCCCTCTTCCTCACCCCCATGAGCCACATGTTTTACCCCGTCACCTTCTGGACAGGGCGGAAGTCCCGGAGCAGATGAGACTTCCAAGGCTGAAAGGTTTGAATCGTGATTTCTGTAGCCAAAGCAGCATGTGCCATCAAGATTCTTGTGCACTCTTCTCTCCTCCCTGTCCTTCCCTGACTCCAGGGTTTTGTAGTTCACCAGTAGGCGAGCTGAGGAAGCTGAGCTGGGTGGCTGATGCGATCAAAGCTGGTCTCCTGGGGTGCACAGGCTGGGCACATCTTTCAGACACCAGTGAGGCGAGGACCCTGCCGAAGTAGCAATCTTTGGAAAATAAGAGCTCGACTGGACTTTGCTGAATTCATTGCATGGCTTAGCAATGTTTTTATTTTGAATTTGCAGGAGCACTGTGACTTTGTAGCATTTAGAGCCTCTTTGGGAGCTCCCTTTGCTGGCCCCTATTGGGGTGAAGAACTGCGTGCGAGCGCGTGTGAGCCAAGCTGCTGATCCAGCAGACGGGATTCTGGCAGTGCAGCCAGGTCAAGCTGAGGGCTGTGTTGAGTGGAAACTGGGAGACGCGTGCTCTGAGGCTGGCAGGTGGAACAAGTTGTCCGCTTCACAACCTAGCTGAGCATGAACCCGCAGAGTGGCTCTCAGAAAGGTTGAGAATGTCGCTCCGTGCACAGGGACACTCACTGCACAATAAATAAAGTGATGCAGGATCATGAACTCATTCCTCTCACCCACCTGGCCTAGGAGACAGCCACGCACAGCCTCATTTTGTAGCATAGAACATTAAACTTCTGAAAGGTCTGGTTGAGTGCATGCCGGGGATCCTGCTGCTTCTCTGAACTAGGAGAACCCGGATGTGAGAGACGCATGTGGCCTCAGGTTCCTGAAGGTGGCTCTTCTGCGTGTCACCCTCGCCACCCCTGTGGGGAGCCTGCTGTCTAGATGGCACCTCCATACCTCTGGGCCTTGTCACTTCCTTTGGCAACAGTACCACAAGGCCCCAGGTTTCATGTGGGCCTGGAGCTCTGCAAGTGGGGGCTTTGGCTGTGTCGCCTCAAAAGCCTGGCCCTGTGCCTCGGCCAGTGGGGCCGAAGGCCTGCTCTGGGTCTGTCCCGTCCCAGCCATGTGCTCTGTCCCACACACAGCATCCACTCCATCACCACCTTGAAGATCCCAGGCATGGGAGCAGTTTATTGATCTGACAGATGATTAAAAGGCAATGCAGACAGCTCCAGGATGGCATTGGTTTTTTCCGTCTTGAGAGTGAATCCCGACATTTCCTTGGGGGATCATTAGCTCTGGCTGCTGCTGCCACTGCAGAAGAGGCAAGCAGATGGCCCCTCCTCAGTACAGCGAGAGGTCACAGCGATGCCCCGGGCCACTTCTCCAGGCGCCATCCAGTTCACTGGGAGACACCCTGAGGGGGACACAGCAGCCTTGGCTCTGGATGTCACCAATGCCTTCCTCTTCCCGCAGGTCATGTCTGTGCCAAAAGGAGCCCACGTGCTGCCCACCTGCTCCTCCTCCTCTGTGCAGCATGATTCTGGCAGACACTGAGTGCTAGGGCTGCTGCAGTAGAAAATCGAGAATTGTACACAGAGCCAAGAGAGCTGCTGTTTCAGCAGCAGGGAGAAGGGATGGAATTTGGGCTGCTGAGCCTGAAGTCACCTGGAAGTGTCATTTGAAACAGACATCACGACTGCCAAACCTTGGATTGACCTAAACTGAGCAGCACATGATTTGGACGAGACACTAAGTAGATATGCTATGGGTTTTAGGAGAAATTACAGCAGGTTTGATGCTCAGGCAGCAGATTATTTACAACCTGTTCCTAACTCAAGAGCTTTTATGGCAGTAGTTTAGTGGACAAAAGTGCGTATTAAAAAGTTAATGTAATTACTCGCGTTGGCAGTGAAATATGACCAGCTTGGATTTCAGTAGGACACCTATAGCAACATAGCAAGCTGCAATCTGATTAGAGTGAACAGCTCTCCGCTGGAACAAATTATATACTGCCAAGGCCAGCCACGGGAGAGGCTGCATAGCAAATAAATTCCAACAATTAATTTCTTCAAAGCAAACTGCTCATTCCTTGGTCCTTCAGGGTTTCTGACACTGTTGCTAGGTTCTGTGTGATTGTCTTTATACTGCACACCAGCTCTGAGATGCCAGAGGAAGCTGACTCTGCTGTGGAAAAGAGAGAAAGATCAGAAAGAGGAGAGAGGAAGGAAATGTGGAAGAAGAGCAGGAAGAAAAGCAGGAAGCGGAGTAAAAAAGAGAAGGAGAAGCAGGAAGAAGAGGAGGAAAAAGAGGGAGGAGAAAGAGAAGAAGGAAGAAAAAGAATAAAGGAAGAGGACTTAAATCGCTCTTCCACCCTGAAAATTCTCTGCAAAGCTTGCTACAGTAAAAATGCTTCGCCTCAGGGAAGCTGTGACCCATGCATTTAGATTCCCTGCACAGAGAGGAACTCTCTTAGGCATCTTTATGGGAGCCAGAGTCTAGATAGAGGAAGCTGTGTTTACTTTCCCAGCCTCCCCAGCCCTGCAGCCACTGCTTTTTGTCAAAGATAGCTGCAGCTACAGCTCATTAGTCACTGTCTCCCAGGCCCACTCTGACAGCAGGCTGATAGCATCTTCATCATCACCGGGCTCAAGGGTTGGCCACAGAGGCAGGACTGGGGTGGGGGTGGGAGGGGGGCATTTCTCAGTGTCTCTCCAGACTGAGGGCTCACAGAGGTAGCTAAGTTCTTGGACAATGGAGTCTTTAATACCTGAATAGTAACCGTTCTCCTGGGCCACCTAAAATGCTGGCAAAATTAACAACAAGCAGAAGCAGTCTGTGCTCTTAATTAAATGCGTTTAGTGTGCTGACTCACACTCTGGACATGCAGATGAGTTTTCTCCTACAGATGCCAGGCAGAATCATTTCATGATTTAAAGAGTCTCTGTCTCTCACTGAGAAGGACACACAGAGTTTACCCATTGTTTGTAGTTTCTGAACCCAACATTGAGGCATCAGGTGTGGTAAGTGAAAAAATATCACATATGATACATATTAATCTCAGAAAAGAAGTATATATAAAAGAAAAATAAGTGGATAGATAAAGAAATATTTAATGAAGAAATATTTGCTTCTCTCCTAAAGAGATAGATTAATATTAAATCATGTTATAAGATCTGAAGATTCAACAGCAGCTCTTTCTTCCTCCCCTCCCCTCCCCTCCTTCTTCCCTTTGTGGTGCAAGAGCTCTACCTACCACTGAGCCACACCCCCAGCCCCCAGCAACAGTGCTTAAAGAGTCTTAACCTGTTCACAAATGTCTTTTAGTGGTAGAGAATGGAAATTTATTGAATTTTAGAGGTGAAAATTTAAAGCATCGAGATGAAATACCCACTCGTGCCCCTTGGGGTAGTCTCACTCCAAAGTGACATGCTGTTTAATATGGATGACAAAAATAGCCAGCTTGTCAAAGGCTGTCTTCCTTCCCTAGACACTGACTTTGATGGATGTCAGGTTCCTTTCGGTTGTCAGTTTGTCTATCAGGAAGATGAGGGGAGAGAAGGAGAGACCTTGAGCAGCAGGGTGAGGGTCAGAATAGTGAGCTGTATTTACGGCGCTAAATTACCCTGATGTGGGGCCCAACCACCAGCTGGAAGGAGCTAGGAGCCTGTGCATTTTCTGAATCAGAGGAGAAGGGATGAGCACAACTTATGGGATTCTTTGGTTTTTAATAAAAGCAAAGATCTCAGGGGTAAATGAAGCTCAACTCCTTGTTCTCTTCCCCCACACACTCCATCAGCCAGTGAAATGGCCCAGGTAGGAGAGCAGGTGTCTTCAGGGGGACAGGAGTCCAAGGAGGCTAGGTCCTCTGTGTCCTCTACGAGGCTTTATTGCGAATCTCAAAAGTTATGCTTTGAGGAGCATCCCAGTCATTCGTGCAACTGGAGCACAGCAAACCTTTTCTGCAGAAAGGAGCATTGACAGAGGTGAAGGACAATATCAAGGCAGCTGAAGCTGCTTATTGAGATTGTGTGTGTGTGTGTGACTGTCAAGTCCCAGAGAAGGAACAAGAGACTTCAATTCAGGACAGGGCTCCATCCCTCCCCCGCCCACCCTCTTGCACTTCTCCTGAATGCAAATAAGCTCAAATAGAAGAGGAGTACACAGATAACTTTCAAATGAAGAGGATCACAGCCTCAAGGTCATTAGTAGCACATGTGTGTGTGCCTGCCCCCAACAGTTTCACACAAGTCACTCTCATTAGCGTTCGCCTCCACTGTGCTTTCTTAAGGAAGCTGAGCAAATACCCTTGAAGGACTGAAATGAAAAAGTCCTCTCTTTCCATTAAAAAAAGAAAGAAAGAAAACCTCAACACCAGAATCCAGCCCTGCCATGGGGCTTTCTCCACAGATAAAGGGTTTTACTTAAGAGATATGGTGAACTCTGGAGAGATATAACAGCCCCTCTCTAGGAGATAAATGCTACAGCATTTGTAGAAAGTAAGATTTACAGAGGAGCCCAGACTTTTCCTGCCAAAACAAGGAGATTATTTTCTAACAACTAGGTTCAGTCTCATTGACCTCGCATGCCATCAGGGTAAATGAGACAGCAAAAGGAGGGAACAGGAGACTGAGTGAAACAGTTGATGCTGAAAGGGGAATGAGAAAGATATTGAAATATTTCTGGAAAATGTTTAGCCAACCAGGTGCTTTTAGACAAAAAGATTCATTTTCTGTTGTTTCCAACTGTATCACAAGGGCAGAACAAGACAAGCTGGAGTCACATTTTTATTTTGCTTATTTATTTTATTTTATTTTATTTTTTTGTAGCACTGAAGGATGACCCCACGACCTTCACACCAAGCTATGTTCTTAGCCCATTTTTATTGTGATTCAGGGTCTTACTAAACTGCCAAGGGTGGGCTCAGATTTGTGATCTTGCTGCCTCAGCCTCCCAGCGTGCTGGGATTCCAGGCCTGGAGGCGGTGGCTGTTGCCTGTGGCTGACTGTCCATCAGCTGCGCCCACTGGGCCCTGGGGCTGCTGTGCACACGGCATGAGCTGGGGTGGAAAGGGTATTTCTGGGGACACACTGCCAGCCTGGCCCAGATGTGCTGGCAAGAGGGGGCCTGGCTCACCTTGTAAAAGGAGCTCTAGAGCAAATCATTAGCACATCTAACCTCAATATTTTGAGATCCAGAAACAACAATGAGTCATGCTGGTCATACTGTAAAGTTTTACTGCTCTTTTTATATATATGTATATAAACAGAGTCAAAAACAAGCTGCAAATCATGTGAATTATCTCTTTGCATGTGTCAAGTCCAGGAATTTGGCACACGGATCAAAATGATGGAATGGAGCAGAGAAGCCACGGGGAGAGTGTCATCAGCAGAGTCGCCACATCCCTGGGAACGTGGGCACCTCACCAAGCAGGTTCCCCATCGTCTGAGCTTTGAAAAATGGGGACCGTAAATGCCATTCCTCCTGTACTAAAAATAGAGGTGTGCATAAAGTAAAAGGAGCCGGGGGGAAAGTACCAACCCCTGAGACACTGATGTGTGTCTCCCAGGGTCTCATGTCCTGGCCATGACTCTGTAAGACTGTGAAGTCAGGGGTCTTGGACAGGATTTGTAGGAGACAAATAAAGGAATTTATTAATCCTTCAAGAATACTAAGAAAAACTCAGTACTCATTGATGACCAACACTACTGGTTACCTTTCCCAGATGCTTTTATGAGGCTGCAAGTCAACCTTCTTTAGAAACAATCTGCAGTGTCACCTGAGGTGTCAGCTTTGTAACAATGCTCAGTAGCCAATAGGCCAGGCTGAGACACCCAAGGCCCTAGGAGCAGATGCCTTCCCAAGGTTCCCAGGTTGCCCAGGGTTACTGAACTAAATTCACCAAAATCCAGACTAAGAACTTGAACAACTAGGAACACTGAACAGAAAAGCAATCCAATAAAGAACTCTAGATGACAAACAAGCAGACTTGCAGTGCCAGGTATAAAACAGATTATAAAGCTACAATAATTAAACTAATATAATATTATTGCAAGGATGGAAAAAAAATCAATCGATGAGAGTACAGTGTTTAAAAGTAGGCCAAAAAAGTGCAATGTTACATGATAAAGTCTCTTTCATCTGTCCGTAACACAGAGATGGAAAAGAGGTGACAGTTTGTACCAGTCATTCTGGGACACCCAGGGCTCTATGGTAAGCTGAAGCAAGCTAACTAGGGGAGGGATCACCTTGATTTCTTTGCACAACCTCAGAGAAAAAGGAGCAGTTTGACATATTATATGCTCCTGAAACTTAATGGTGTGTATTTTACACCCTGTTGAGGAAAATATCCGTAACTTTCCTTCTATGAGACAGGAGTCGTTATGCCGTCACAGCTTCTCTCTGTATCTTTGAGACTACATCTATAGTCGTTTGGAAAGATTTCAGTTGTGAATAGGAGAATACAGAGAAACATTAGAAGACAGGGAGCAAATGTCAACAAAGTAACCAAAACCAGGGATGTGTCCGGGGAGCACAAGTAGGCTAATTAGAATGAAGCCCTCACTTTGAGATGCTGATACAACAATCTGGAGTTTCGGAGCCTGCTTTGACAAAATAAATGTTTTTTTCTGCTCCACCATTGACCCAGCATGTTAGGCAGCTTAGTTTCATTGAGAAAGCATGGGCAGCACGTCCCCAAGGCTGCAGTGAGGTTCAGACTGTTCACCCCACTCTTTTTAAAACGAACAACTCAAAGTAGGGAGCCTCACCAGTTACATGACGTGACCAGGAGACTTCTTTCTGGTTCCCAAACCATCTGTTTCCAGTGCAGCAAGCAAGAATCAAAACTGTTGCAATCAGTCAAGCACAGTACCCTCATTTGTATGTGTGTGCATGTGCATGTGTGCTTGCGTGTGTGTGTGTGTGTGTGTGTGCACACGCGTCATTTGTGTTCCCTGGTCCTAGGATCAATTATTTTGGTACTTGTTTTGTTTATATTTGCAAAATGCAAATTGTGACTTTTTGCCCAGGAACACTACAAAGTCCTTCCTCACCAACATTGAGGCTACAGAAACTCACAGATTTCTCACAAAGAAGCTTTCAACTCCTATTAGATGTAATGAATTCATAACACATAGAATAAAATACTCCTTTTTGCTTTTTTGTGAAGTGAAGTGGGAAACTCTGAGATCTACCTAAGTACTGAAAAAAGCAAGATTTAAAGTATCTTTACTGACTTCTTTAAAAATACCTTACAAAAGCCTCTTGAACTATAAAAGAAATTTCCAGAATTTTCTATCTATATTATTTACATAGTTATAATATCTTTACATTAAAGATACATTAAAAATAATGATTTCATAGGCATGTCCCTTATCCCACCCCCACAAAGAAAAGGTTGAAGACCGTTTTTTAACAGAGCTTTCCAGCTTATCAATCTTCATAGAGAACTAGTACAAGGAATTATCTCAGAGAGGATATGTATTAGGAGTAACTGGAACCTTCCCACACTGGTCAGTTTTCTTTTTCCACACTCCTCACAGATCTCTCATTAGCATGTGCCTGCTTAGACACTGATGGACATAAAATGTCTCCTTTTCTCCTGGAAACATCAGATGTCACACTGTGGCCCGGAGGGCTGATGTTATTTGTTGAGCCATCTAAAATAAATCCTCTGGGTCCAAGAGCATCTTTACGTTTAAAAGCAGTAATCACTGCTATAATCACTGCTACCAAATGCTCCCTGGGCCCAGCTCTTTCTGGCTGCATTCCAGCCAGGACTAAGGAATGTTGCATCTGGAAAGCAGGTCTTTCAGAAATGTCACCAACAGGTCTATCAACACCATTGTTTCCTTTCTATAGTTGAAGCAACTGGAGTTCTTTTGTCATCAAAATCTCTTCCACACTGCTAGAGTGTGGAGCCTGTAATTCACTATCCTGGTTTTCCCTATAAGGGTAAATCACAGAAGACTCATTCTAAAATGTAAATATTTTACTCGAGAGGGATTCAGTCTAATAAACTTAACTAAACTTGATCATAAGGAACAAGAACAGGCTTACAAGAAAGAACCAAGGCAGACAAATGCGTACCACTGAGAACAAGACAAAGACCGAAAGACATTTCCTTGAAGCTCAGTAGTTTGAGCAGGGGCCTCCAGCGAAGGCAGCCTGGGCCAGCAGGGCACTGCCAGCATACAGGATGCTTTCGGGTGGCTGGCATGGATTGAGGATCCCACTGGAGGCCGAGGTGGGTGTTGAGACAGCCAGAAGGCTGTCCACAAGGTTATTTCACTTGAGGACAGCTCTATGTTGTCCAAATAAGGACGCTGCCTTTGGAATTCCTAGAAATATTATCCATCTCCAGATTTGGGGACAACTGGCCTGGAAAATGGGTATGATGGCACCACCCTTTGTATTCTGGCATTTATGATAAATATAGCAGTCAGTTTACAAGTTCTTCCCTTTAGATAACATGAAAGAGCAACAAAAATTAAACTAATGATGTGCTGTCCATCCACTGCTTCTCCAAATTACATTTCAAAATAACGACTTGTTTCAAAAATGTTTATTGCTACAAAACATTTGGAAGAAAACATCTGAGATAAAATGATTTTTTCTTCTTGCAAAACAATATCCTTGGCACTGTGTCAACATCTATCCATTTCTAACAAAATATTGATATGAGAACATCAAATATTAAAACAACAAATTAAATGCCTTCTGCAGGAAAATAAGGAGCTAAGCCTTTCATGTATTTTTGGTGGGGATGTTATGGTATGAGGATGTGGAGTGAGATTGTGTTTCTCTTTAGCATGATAGAATTGGTGATAAAGACATTCTATGTTCAGCACATTCAGCTTTCAGTTGCTGAAACAGTTCCTTGGGAAATGAGATGACAAATGCATGTTTGGTTTTACAAAATCTACTCCTGCCTTCCTTCAACTGGCATTTAATTGGCAATGAGAATATTTCCCACCGAGTGAAACGCACCTGGGGCTCTCATTTATAATGCATCTGGGCTGTGGAGTCTATGGCAGAAGATCATTTCAGTTTCCTTTGAAAGGTAGAAGGGAAACAGGATTTGCAAAACTGGATCTATCGTGACAACCATGTAATGGAGCTTCTTCAGGCAGTGCCACATTAAGCTTCCAGGTGATGGCACAGTGAGAGATTGTATCCTAGGGCCACGGTTCCCACTGGCTCTTCAGAGGCCATTGATGTAAAGTTAAATCAAAGTGAAAGAGTCAGAACCACGCGTGGTGGCGCACGCCTTTAAGCCCAGCACTGGGGAGGCTGAGGTAGGCAGAGGGCTGTGAGTTCGAGGCTGGCTTGGGCTACAACACGAGCGCAAGGCCAGCCTGAGCTACATAGTGTGACCCTGCCACAAAAAATTAGGGCTGGGAGTTTGGCTCAGTGGCTTAGGCACCTGTCTGGCAGGCATGAGATTGTGAGTTTGATCCCTGGTGCCATGCAAAAAAAAAAAAAAAAAAAAGTGAAAAACTTAGGTGTAGAAGTGTATTTTGAAAAGAACAAATACCATGGAACTGAGTCATTATGTGAGGGAAGGGTTTGCTTACACAACCATTTTCCTGAGTACAGGGCCCCTGCCTGGGGGAGGCAGAGCCCCTCTGCTCTAGGATACAGTCCCTCACCCAGTAACCTCCAGCTTTTACCTTTCAGTCTCCCCAACACCATCACATGATGACAGAGACTGATGAATCCCAACACGTGGAGTCACCAAACTATAAACCCAGGAGAACTGATTGCTAAATTCAGGCCCCTAAACCTACAAGGTTAAAACTAAAACAAGTCATTCAAAGGTAAGAATGGACCATAGCACAACTAAGGCGGTCAGGATCCAATGGGATTACTGCTGTATTCTGTCTTCAACTGAGTTCATGAAAACTACTCAGGTAGGGAGTATAATCAAATTTACTCAGGCTACTAACTCAGATATTCATCTCCATCAGAGACACCACCACAGACATACCCAGAAAACTGTGTGACTGGGTGTCTGGACATCCTAGTGAAGGTGACATATAAAACAGTCATCACATAGAGGCCGGCTCTTTCTAACAGGCACACCTGCACCTGCATATTGAATGCTTATTTTATCTTTTTTAAAAATTAGCAGTTTCATAAACTGCACAGTTCTAATAATAATGGCAGGCCTTCTTCACTGAGCAATTGCCAAATGCCAGAAAATATCTGAGCAAGTCACACAGATCCATTCGCTCAATCATCACAGCAGCTTTGTAAATAAGGTCCTATTGTTTCCCCATTTTACAGATGAAGAAACAGAGGCAGAGAGATTAAGGGCAGGCATTGAGGTTCAAATTCAGCCAGTCCTGGCCCCTGAACTGCCTCTTATCCTCTCTTGTGCTTTGACTCCAATCCTATAATGCTTCCCCAGCACAAATGTTTCTGTGATTTCATTTTCAGAAACACATTTGGTGTGTGCAGGCATTATTTTAAAACTGACTTCCTCTGGAGATATGTTGTGGCTGTCATTGTTGTTGTTGTAAAGCCAAATAAATTTGCCTACTAAGGTAGCAGATGATAAACTCAGAGAATACTAACTTGGTGAGGTGTGCTTTATGTAACTAGACAAATCCCCCAACCCCCTTTATATACCACCTCTAAAAACTAACGAAACAGAGTTTGGTCAGCTCTACGATCTGAATGTTTAATGCATGGCTGAAATCCTACCCCTCAGGACATGGTATTTGGAGGTGGAGCCTCTGGAAGGTCATTCATGAGGGTGGAGCCTGCATGAGTTGGATTAGGGTCCTTACAGGACAGGCTCTGTGGTGAGACCCTTGTCCCTTCCATTTTGTGAGGACAAACAAGAAACAACAGGCCCTCATCAGACACCAAAATTGTTAGCACCACCATCTAGGAATTCCCACCCTCTGGAGCTACGAGAAGTATATTTCTCTTGTTTCTTTGCTACCCATTTCACGGTATTTTGACATAGCAAACCTGAACTCTCTGAGACTGTGTGTGATTCAAAGATGTACATGATTAACATGAGAATATTCAATCCTAGCCAGATATGATTGTAAGAAACTTGAGCAGTAGTGATTCTTAGATCTTGAGCAAAGGAGGGCTATGAATCTACATATTAATCCGCTACCTATATCCCAAATAGATCACATTGTTAGGTTAAAGTAATTTAATTTTTTAACCATAACTGTGCAAAAACTAAAACCAACATGAGTGACTTCCTGGCCTGTGAACAGAACAGACTACTCAGCAAAGTAGGAATGGAAGCCTTCCCACTGGGCTGCAACACTTAAGTTTGCATGAAACTAGGGTATAGGGTGGGTCCCTCAATGTGAATGGGGTCTCCATGCTGTGCTAGGAAACCACACAGAGCTGCTTCCTCCTATGGAGGGGTGGAGTCAGCTCCACAGCCTGGAGACCAGAAGCCCTTGCTATCCTACAAAATCCTATAGAAGAACTGGCTCTAGTGGGATGGAGGCAATGTAAAATACCCATGTAAAAACATACCATGAAGAAAGAAAAGTGTGCATACATACAAATGTACACACACACACTCCTTTCTCAAGGTGAGCTTGCAAATAAAAGTGAGAACAAGATAGTATGAGATAAACAAGCCAAAATACAGGAATCCAGAACAGAGAAGTTCAGAAAAGGCAAGTACTACAACTCAAGCAAAAATACCACAACAGCAGAAAGTTAAAACTAAACAGAAAAATAATAAATACCAAATGCATCATAACCACAGAATCAGAAAGTTGTAATACTGCATGGAGTGATCCAAAATCACAGGCAGGTAAAGGCAGTAAACTATGGCAGAGAAGCCAGGTGCCCAGGTGCTCAGGTGCTAAGGTGGAACACACAGAGAGGCCCTCCCAGCTGGCCCTCTTAGGAGTTCCAAAAATGAAGAATTCACATTACGGTACTGATTTTTGAAAAGTGGATGGCTTAGAATTTTTCTGAATTAAAGAAAAAAAGTGCATATAGTGTATGGCAAGTATGACCAGAATAAAGAAAAAGCCATACCTAGATGCTTCGTCACAAAGCCATAGAATAGCCAAATAAAAGCAACTCTTTAGAAGTGATAAGGCCGCAGTGGCAGGTTATTTGCACATAAGCACAAACTTTACCACAAGCTGAGAACAACACACGTGCCTTGTCTCCTGCTGTCTGCGGTTTAGGAATTTGTCCATGGTTTAGCTGAGTCCTCTGCATTCACCTTCAGAATCACCTTCTGAACTGACCCATGTGGTTGGTTGGCCAAACATATTTCCTTAAGGTATAGGGCTTGTAGCTACTTGCTCTTTCAAAGTAGCAAGAGGAACAAAACTACAGAGCCAGTGTTATGCTATTTCACAGGCTCACAGGAGCGACAAAAGCACTGCCCAACAGCAGCAAGACTCAGGTCCTACCCAAGGTTAGGGAGACTCATGGAAGTGTGTGAACCCCAACAGGAGACCACAGGGGCCACTTTCAGCTCTGTCTGCCACAGGCGACCACAGACAGCTCACTAGCAACACACACCAGGGGACACTAGAATAGACTCCGCAAAACAACAGAGAAAACAACTGTCTGTCCCAGGAAGAAATACCATTCAAATCAAAGGCCAAATAAATGCATTTTCAAATATGTAAAAACTTAGGAAGTTAATTACTCTTTTTTCTTTCTTTGTCTTTCTTTCTTTCTTTCTTTCTTTCTTTTTTTCTTTTCTGGTGCTGGGGATTGAACTCACACTAGGCAGGGGCTCTACCACTGAACTATGTCCTCAGACTCCCTCCTGAAATTTTAAGGAATATACTTTTAGCTGGTATGGCTAACTACTGATAGTAAAATATTAAATAATTCTTTACACTTTGCCATTAAAGAGATAGACCCAAATCCCAGATAGCAATAACAGGAAGATGGGAAGGTAAGAAGGAAAGGAAGCCCAGCACTCTAATCTGTCAATACAGCCTTTGCTTTTTGTCATGACGAGGCCCTGGGTAACTTCAGGTAACGTTAGGAAAACACAAGATAAAATAAGTACGCTGAAATACAATCTTACCAAAAAGTGAAGGAATATGTTACAATATTCACACTACCATAAGAAGGGGGAAAAAGCAGATATGAAACAAAAAACAACCAAACACACACAAACAACAAGTCTCTCAATTCAGTTGATGTCAGAAAAGCAGAAAATATAGATGAAGAGAAGTCATGGTACGAAGTAGGTAGGAAGAAGCCCAAACAGCTCAGTACACATAAGAAATGTAAAATGATTGTTCTCAGTTATTAAAATATACTGCTTGTAAAAGATACAGCTAAAGCAACTCTCCAATTTCTAATGAATCACCTGAGGGGTTTGTTTAAAATGTAGTTAATTAGGCCCAGCCACAGAAATGCTGATCCAGTAGCTCTGGTTTGTAAACAAATAATCTGGATAGTTGAGTGAGGCTATTGCTTCTAATGAAGATGATCTGAGTTTCAGGTTTCCAGAGCCTCCGATTCTTCAGGCTTGTGTCAAGATTTTCATGGTGAGTTGTTATGGTTTGGATCTTAACTCTCCACCAAGGGCCCATCTATTAAAGACTTAGTCCCCAGCCTGCAGCACTATCTAGAAGTGGAGGAATGGTAGGAGGCAGGCTTGATAAAAAGAAGTTAGATGGCTGGGGTTATAATGCTGAAGGGGAGATTAGGACCCCAGCCCCCTCCCCAGGTGCATGAAGTGAGCAGTTTCTCTGCATGAGTGCCCCCTATTATGTGTTGCCCCCCACAAAGGCCCAAAAGTAATGGCCCCAGGGACCAAGAACTGAACCCCTGAAACTATAGGCCAAAATAACCCTTGTCGTGTAAAGGAGCAGACTACTCATCCTGAGCCAGTTCAATTAGGTGTCAATTCACATTATTTTAATTTTCTATGCAATCTGATGAGTAGATGAGGCCAGATTTAAAATTCTTAAAGGCACGTTTATTGCAACAAATTGTTATGTATTTATACTGCGGTTTTCAATAAAGATTGACTTGTGTTGAAAAAAAAAACCTTCCTCATCACAGTTATTCCTCTCGGGGATTTTGCCACAGCGATGGAAATCTGACTAACACATTAGCCGGTTTTACTTCTTTCAGCTTAGCTTTGTCTGATCTCACAGGAAACCATTCTCATTCTCCAATGCTTATTTCATCTAGGCTATGAGCTTATTGAAGATGCGAATAGCACCTCGTTTCTGGTGCTATGGGAAGCCCTATCATTTCCTTTTCCAGGTGAAAGTTGTCAGAACCAAGCTGGAGTCACTTACGTCAGGCCCTGAGAAAATAGAACTGGGGAGGCCATGAAGGGATGGCCCTCACAAAGGGTTTGTCTGGAAACAAAACGATCACAAAAGACTGACAATGCCACACCGCACACAAAGGATTTCAGATGCCACACAGAGGCCACCTCTGCCAGCAACTGTGTATTCACCCTTGGACGGGCGCTACTCTTGTACTGATCCTTGTAGCCAAGACTAACTCTTCCCAAACGACTTGTGGAACCTTTTCCATTTTACCTGTTTGGTCTTCCTTGACCTTCCCAGATGTGCCTTTGTATTCCAGACTACAATCCTCTCCTTCATCCTGAAAACATTTCTTCTTTCCCTTCTCCTTTTTCCCCTTCCCCTCCTCCTCTTCCTCTACTTCCCTCTTTGGAAAGTCACTATCTCTGTTGTCATTGAGATGAACATCTGTGAATAAGTTAAAGAAAGTGTGGGAAAAGGAAACTAGATAAGAGCAGAGGTGACAGCCATGAGAACAAAAGATAAAAGTCTTGAAAGAGGAGCACAGTAGAGAAGAGGAGGTAGGGAGAGAGGGAAGAGGGGAGCGAGGAGGAGAGGAGGCAGCTGGTAAGTGAAACTTGTCTGGTTCATTGCTTCCCAGGCTCCCGAGCTGCAGGGTGAGGTCCAGGCTGTTCTGTAGCTATTGTTGCTGCAGCCGCACGAAGATGAAAGTCAGACAAAATAATCCGAAAAGTGCTGAACTATGACAGCCAAGACCTCAGGGGTTTATTAGACTCTACTTTACTCAGACCTTGAGGAAAATCTTCAGCTGAAATCCATTAAGCAAATTAAAGTGCAGGAGAAGAATAAACATAGATTGATGTAGATAGCAGTTTTATGAGGGATAGGAAGCAGTGGGTTCTGACAGAGCTCCCGGCTGGGCCTTATGTTCTTGGATCCCAGGCCCTCAAACTCTTAAGATCTGTGCTCTCCAAGATACCCTGCTGGCAGCCATAAAAGAAAATTCATAGAACTTTCCCCACCACAAATACAAGGGCTGGTACAAACTGAAGTACAAACAAAATCCTCGATGCTTCTCAGCACAATTCCTGACACCAAGCCATCTGTCCTTTGGTCTCCAATCTTGGAAACAAGTAACCACCCTGAGAGTGTAACAGGCATTGCTCATGCCCCATAATGCGTGAACCTCACAGGAAACCAAAGCAGAAGCCTACGCGGTAAATGATCCCTTCAAATTCACAGCTAGAGGGGATAATTAGCTGTATCTACAGCATCAGGCATTTTTACCAGATTCCAAATCTTTAATAATGCAGAGAGAAAAAAAAAGATTCACTGCACATCTATGAAATACAAAGTACTGCGCTGTGACTCAAGCAAAGAAGATGAACAGTGGACTCATACTCAAATCAGCACTGGCTCATAGCATTTTGTGAATTTATTTCAGGTATTTAAAAGTAGGACAAGGAATATTCCCTCAGGGCAACAACTGTGCTTGGTGCATATTTTCCTAAGAGGCAGGGACGAAGGCAGCGCCAGTTTCCATTTCGCATTCTGGGCATCCAGAGGTCCTGTGCCTTTCCTGACCTTGCCCTGAGGGTATAAGGCTGAGGCTGGCTTGGTCCTGCAGCAAGAATGGAACACGATTGTGCAAAATCACCGGCATTGTGTACTTCCAAACAAATGAAGAGGCAAGAGAAAAACCTGAGTCATCTAAAGCCACCAAAAGTGGAGACGACTGTGTTGTTTTTCGGAAATGTCATAATAATCTTTTTCCTTCCTGAACAAAACAAGTTGTACTATTTTTAAGGTAGATAAATGTGCTGCTAATTACAAAGCACGGCGTCTTTAAAACAAAGGCCTAGGTTTTCCTTCAGTCCAAGTATCTGCAAAATGAACCCATAAGAATCCTGAAGTTAACTGCTGGTCTCTGGACTCCAAAAACCAAATTAAATCTGATTATCTTTTTAAAAGCAGGGCACAGGAAAGGCAAAACCGGTTTAAACCCAGGGAAACCTCAAACTTTATTCTTGCCAGTTACGTTAGGGTCTTTTGCCTTGAAATCTTTCATGAGCCCAGCTATGAGAAGCAAAATGGGCTCACATGGCCTCTTCCTTTGCCTGTCTTTTCCTACTGGTTAGCAAAGACGCTAATGGCCAGGAAAACGCTTGGATTGTGCAGAAACCAGAGGAGAGCTTCCAATGTTTCTTAGACTAGTTTATCAATTGAAGGAAAAACCAAAAGGGACAAGAGTTTCCCCAACCCCCTAAATGAAATAATAACCCCCTGGAAGCGGCAGCGTGGACTGCTCCGTTGCATCAGGTCAGACGTTATGACTACATCCGGGTTAGCAGGCCAGGTCTCAGGGCAGCCTGGGACCCTCAGCTGTTCTCCTGCAGCCTCATCAGCAGCATTGGACTCTGCTGGAGGAAAGCCAGATTGACCCCCGGCGATACCAGCTTATGTTCAAAGCGTTCAGATGCGCAAGGCAAAGCGTAAGATACCCGTCTGTGCTGCAGCTATGCCTGCCAGGTGGGTGACAGCCCCTGGAAACCGGGTTGAGGCGTCCCAAGCAGAGGTGAAGTGGGGGACAGGCTCCTAAACACTGGAGGCTTTGGAGGGGAAAGGAACTTTGATTCAAGCAGATGGAGAAGGTTTTTCGGAAAGCCTGACAGAAATGGCAGCCCCTCCCTGGGATGGGGGAATGTCCTTCTTCATCAGGAGCCCCTGCTAACAGATGCATGCGTCCCGGTTAGTTCATACCACGCATGCAGAGCAACAAGCAACAATTTGCTGTTCTTGCTTTGAATTGTGCTAGACAGTTACTATATTCATGGAAGAACACTACCATTTTACGCTGATGTGAGTGGGTTTGTGAAGAGTGGTCTCTCTGGATTCATTTTTAGTTTATTATTTTTTGATCAGTAGCTGAACTTCCATAGACATGTCCTTGTAACTCCATATCTCATAGACATATCTATCAACACTAGGTGTTTTTAGAGCAAATCATTCTTTTAGAGTAAATAATTTAATCACAAATACTCACTCGACAAACAGCAAATGCTTACTTAGAGGTAAAATTGGAGCTACGTGTAAAAATGCACCACGGTAACTCTCTGGGCTTCAGAATTCTAATCTAAACAAAAGCACTATTCTTAAACATCTTCGGGGTTTCCTCCTCTTTTAAAAAAAAGTAAATCTCATTTTCATTGGTTTTATTATTTGTTTATAAATAGTTGTCCTTACTTTGTAAACTTCAAAAATCCAGATTCATTACTGGGATTTTTTTTTCCCTAAATCTAAATTATACATCACGAAGGTCACCAGACGACTCGGTTCTCACCATTGAAGCTCGCCAGGGCTGAGAATGAGATAAACGTTAGCTGGAGTCTTAAATACAAGCTTACGTATTTCTGCAGACCTCGGGTACAATAAATAAATGTCAGCGAGGGAATGCAGATCCTTAGAATCGCTCCCATAAAACTTGTGTCCCTCTGGCCAATGTGACGTCATCGGGGTTCCGGCAGTCAGGGCCTTTGTATTGGAGGAGAAGCAAGCTCAAGGGTAGTGGTGGTATGGTCTGCGCCTCCTGCACCAGGATTGGGCTTAGAGACACAAACATTCCCCCACCCCATTCCACCACCAACAGGAGCCAGCGGCTGCCAGCCTGCTAGTGTACTGGTTTTTTCTCATTCTGGGAGTGCACACTTGGATGCAATGGTGGAAAAAGTCATACCACACAGACATTTTCCCTTCTAGAAGTTAAGAAGGGTTCAGCCACAGTGCATGCCCTTTCTGCATTTATCTTGGACTGAAAAAAATTGGAAATGGCTATAACATGACATGCTGACATGTGGGAGTAAAAATGCGGAAGGATTATGCGGATACTGGCAAAAGGAAGAGGCTTACCACTGGGTAGACACTTGTAGGGGGAAAGTACCAAGCATGTGATGGAAAGGACTCTCTCTCTCTCTCTCTTTCTCTCTTTTCTCTCTCTCTTTCTCTCACACAGGTACATAGACACACACACATAGACACACACACACACACACACACACACATACACACACATAGTTTCTCTAGTAACTGAAGAAATGCCTGGGGTACCACAAATGTTACCAAATTTGTGTTTTGTAGTCATCAGTGTGATCTGACTGTTCTGAACTATGTGCCCAGAGTATTTTCGAATGTTAAGGGCCCTGGAAAACTACATGATGCATTTGGCAAATGTCAAGGAACAAAGACTGTAAGAAAAGATCCTGTATAAGATGGGTGTGGCATGAAAGACTAGGGAGGGACACATAGCCTATCCATCTACCTGCCTCCAGGTGGTCAGAACACACTTGCCAGAAAGCTGTCCCACTTCAGCAGTGCAAGTTTGAAAGCCACAGTTGCTAACATTTTGACAGTCCCAGAGTCCTTTGGGAACTTAGGTTTAGTCTGTCACTGCAAAGATGTGCACAAATACTCTCACCTGAAAGAGGTCACAGTCAGTCTCAGTGGCTAATTCTCATTTGTGATTTCATTGACAAATGGCCCATCGTAGCCCAAAGGAGAAGTTCACCACATCAGTGTTAGTGGGTGACAGAAAGAGGGCCAGCTGTCTCACACCTTCTCCACTAGTTGCATTGTGAACACCTGAGGAGCCTGTCAAAACTCAGATTCCTTGCCACCATTCTCAAGTCTGATTCAGTAGACTGAGATCAAGAAAATTTCATTTCAACATCTGTCAGGTGGTTCCCAGGCTGGGGCGGTGAGGGCCACACTTTGAAAAACAGTCATAAAAACCTTGCAGGCCTAGGTAAGAAAATCTCCAGAAAGGACCAATCTGTAGATGCAGAGCATGGATGACTCCCAGGGCTACAGTGAGGAGAAATGGAAAGTGGCAACCTCACAGCAACGTGGTTTCTTTTGGGGGTGATGAAAAAGTTCTGTTACTTAATGGCAGTGATGGACGATTAACACTATGACTGTATTTCCATTTGATTTGTTTGTATTTCTGCTCTAGTTGGCTCATTGGGGTATATGGCTAGGTAAGTTCACAGCTTGACTATCTGTACCTGTGCTGTATGGCTCTTACTTTTCATGGCTCCCAGATAAGTGGGTTGAGAATAATATCTCCATTCACTTCTTTTTGTTTATTGCAATGCACAGCAGTTTATAGGGAATAGATATTATCCACCTGGGTCCATTTTATACATAAAATAAGTAGGATGAGACAGTGCTAATACGATTGACTGTATCAGTAGGGTTTATATAAATTTCACAAAATACACGAGTACATCAGCTTGTGAAAACAAAGCTTTATGTTGACTCCTAGCTGTGAGGTTCCGGTCCATGATGGACTGGCCTCATTGTTTTGGGGCCTGTGATAAGCAGCACATCATGGAGAGAGATGTGAGAGAACCAAACCTACTGTCCTAGCCAATAAGCAAGAGACAGAAGGTAACCAGAAACCCACCATCCCCTCCAAGTGACCCAATTACCCACTAGGCTCCACTTCTTAGGGAATCCACCACCTCCTGATGGCAGCATCCTAGGGACCACGCCTTTTATACATCGGCCGTTGGGTGACATAAGATCCTACCCCACCGTAGCGTGGCTAATATGGCCAATCTCATAAAAACGAGGTCTTCAAAGAATAAAATATAATATTTACAATGATTTGGAATGAGAAAATTGACTTTGGAATCTTTTCTGCTACCTGTTTAGTGAGTTTCTCACTGGCAAGCAGTTAAATGTGTTGTCAGATGGAAAGATTAGGTCACCATTTGTATGTTATAATAATCAAGTATTTCAGCTACACTGAACTTTTCTGCAATAGGTGGTAATTGGTCATCTGCTAACTAGCAGACTGTAATCTACCTGGGAGTCTTTTTAGGTAGATGGAAAATTTGCAAAGAGAGCTGATTCCCCATACGCTCTCCCCATCTTCCCTTACGCAGCACCACACCTCCCCAGAGCATGTGTGTCAGAACTTGGAAACTAATGCGGTAGAAAATATCAACTGCAAGAGTCATTTGGGTTTCACTACTTTTTCTAATGTATGTTCTCTGTCCCTGGATCCAATTAAAGAGACTTCATTGTGTTCAGTTGTCATTTCTCCTAGTTCTTCCAGTCTAAAGAGTTTCTCAGTCTCACTGTTCATAACTTGGACACATCTGAAGAGCCCTGCTTGGCTATTTTGAAGGATATCTTTCATTTGGGACTTCACTAATGTTTTCTCTTGATTAGGCCAAGGTTATGGACTTGGCAAGCACCTTCTCATTACAGTCTATATGGGATCCAAATCGGGACTCATTCATGGAAAGGTAACTTCAATCACTTGGCTGAGGTGGGTTCTACCTGATTTTCTCACCAGAAAGTTACGATTTTCCCCTTTCTATGCCTCTTGTAAGTGCATAGCTGAGTCTATACCTTACCCAAAGTGAGGACAATTGAACTCCATTTCCTAGAGCTTATTAATAATAATCTACACCAAGTATATAGAATTCTTCCATAAGCAAGATTTGTCAGTTCTCTCTATATAGCTATTTATTGTCATTCATTTATATCAGTATATTTCCATAGATATTTATTTTATTCTCTGTGTTATAATCCAATAGTATGGTTGCTTATTTTGTAGCTAGATTATCTCAGCTTTGACTACTGGTAATTCTTTCAGTTTGGCTCTTTATCCCTTTGATATGTTCAACCAGCCTGTCCAATCCTCTATTTTTTTTTTTGAATACTTATTTTCTCATGCTAACAAGATGATCTGAGCTCTCTTTGCATTTTTATTGCCCTGGTCCTAAAACCAGCCAATTTTCCAAGAATTCCTGGCTCCTTTTATTGGAGAATGGTACTAAAAGCAAAATCTGGTACTAAAGGGGCTCACTGCTCCTGGAGTGTCACTGTGGGTCCTCTGAACAGATGTAGTTAAGAAATAAATGTATGTATACTAATGTATACATGCATATCTATATTTACATTTTCATCTGTGAGACAGATAGATAGATAGATAGATAGACAGACATCCAGATAGATAGATAGGGTCTCTGATTCTAATTCAGTGACACAAGATTCATTCTGCTCTTCCTCTTTGTTTGTAACAACTTCCTCCAACAGTGTGAAATCTGGCCACCGTCACCTACAATTTATTTATTGACTTGTTTAACTCTTGTTTACATGTAATGTTTTTTTCAGAATTGCCAACCCTTAATCCTATGAGAAACATATTTATCATTTACATTTACTACAGTATTTATATACGTATTTTTTGTCTTTATAACTTAGAGGATGCAACAAAAAAACTATTTTCTTTAGTTTCTTATATGAGCAACTGTTCCCTCACTCCTTCAGTGTGGTTGTGCCATACATTTGTAGCACAGTTAGGTCTACTTGCCACAGTTTCAATTCCATCCTGGGATCCTCCAACATCCTGGTTGATTTTTTTCACACAATGAAATTCACCATATTGTCCTATGGTTTTGACAAACACATGATGTCATGTGTCTACTACTCCAGTACCATAGAGAATGTTACAGCAACCTGAAATTTCCCTTACATGATCCTTTTGTTGCCAAATCCTTCACCAACCCCTGGAAACCACTGATTTATTTTCTAATTACCGTAGTTTTGCCTTTTCCAGAACGTTGTGAAAATAGAAAGTATCTTTTAGGTGTAGCTTCTTTCATTTGACAAAATGTATTGACCATATTGCTGTGAAAATCAAAACACTTTAATTTTTTTTTATTTTAAAGAGAATAAAACAAAGCAAAGCAAAACAAAACAGAACAAAGCAAATCAGAAAGCAACACAGGACCTCACAACAAGACAACAGGAAATCAATAGTGGCTACCATAATGTCTCTTGTTTTCTTTGAAATAGTTGTCCACACCTTCAGGCAATAAAATCAAACAAAACAAATTAGCATATAACCAGTCAAAACAAAAGAATGAAAGCATTATGGGGCTTCAAAACCAGACAATAGAAAATCAACAATGGCTATCATAAGCCGGGCATGGTGGCGCCTTCCTTTAATCCCAGCACTCTGGAGGCTGAGGTAGGAGGAGCATTGTGAGTTCAAGGCCAGCTTGGGCTACATAGTGTGACCCTGCTTCAAAAAACCAGGGCTGGGAGTTTGGCTCAGTGGCTTAAATGCCTGTCTGGCAGGCGCAAGGCTGTGAGTTCGATCCCTGGTGCCCCCCCAAAAAAGAACAATGGCTACCATAATGTCTCTTGTTCTATTCTAAATAGCTGTCCATACCCTCATACACAATGAAATCAAATAATGGTGAGCAGACCAAAAGCAATCAGAACAAGAGAATGAAAGCATTATAGGACTTCAAAACCAGATAACAGGAAATGAACAAAGGTTATTATAATGTCTTATTTTCTTCAAAATAGCTGTTCATAACATCACACATAATAAAATCAAACAAAACAAAACAGAATAAAACCAATTAAAACAAAAGAATGAAAGCATTATAGGACTTCAAAACAAAATAATAAGAAACCAATCATGATTACCATGATACATCCCATTATGTTCAAAATAGCTGCCCATGTCATCAGGCACAGTAAAATTTAGCAAAACAACACAGAACAGAACCAAACCTAACAAAATTGTGAAAACATTACAAGAGATCAAGACAAGACAATAAGAAATTAACATTGGTTACCACCTTCTCCTCCTAGGTGTTTCCTCCCCTATCACTTTTATAATATCTATTGTGTTTTTGGATCCCATTAACACCTTCTGTTTTTATGCCAGTGTTCACCTGTATGAGTTCAAACTGTTTTGCCCATGAACATGACCTCCAGTTGCATCCATTGACCTATAAGCTTTGAGATTATCCTGCTTCATAGGTGGGTAACTTTCCTTTGCATGAAAATACCATATCTTTCTTATCCACTCTGTGGTTGAAGGGCAAATTATGCTTGCTTTTTTCTGGTCACCTGTTGCATGGAACAATTGTTTTCTCCCCTTTGATTCTCAGTCTATGAATTTCCTTTTGAGTTAAATGTGTTTCTTTTATACAGTATATTGATGGATCCTGTTTCTTGATCCACTCTCCCTGTGTTTCTTTTTATTGCTGAATTAAGGTCATCTACGTTAATGATTACAACCAGCACGCATTTGTTTGTCTCTGCCATGCTATCCTTCTGCTGTTGGCCTTCCACTTTTCCCCTTCATTCAGTTGCCTGTCCTATTGGGCAATCCTCCTCTGCTGCTATTCCTGAAACCATGGTCATCTTTATCTCTCTCTAGAATACCCTTCAGCACTCTCTGTAGGGCTGGTTTGGTGGTCATGAATTCCTTCGGTTGTTCTTTATCATGGAAGTATCTTATTTTTCCATCAATTTTGTTTTTTGTTTTTTGGTACTGGGGATTGAACTCACGACCTTGCACCTGCCAGGCAGGTGCTTAAGCCACTGAGCTAAATCCCCAGTCCTTTTTCCATCAATTTTGAAAGATGGTTTTTCAGGGTATCAAAACACTTTATTGCTGAGTAACATTCCACTACATGGATATACTAGAGTTTGTTTATACATTCCCCTGCTGAAGGACATTTTGTTGCCTCATAGTTTTTTGTTTTGTGTGAAGGTAAGTTTCTGATTCAGATGGATAAATCCTTTGGAGCGTGCCATTACTTTGCATGGTAAGTCTATATGTAACTCTACAGAAACTGCCCAGCTGCTTTACAAAGTGACCATACCGTCTTACATACCCACCACTGAGGAAGAGTACAGTGTTCTTCCTGCTCCATATTTTCCTCATTATTTGGTATTGCCTGCTCAATTTTAGGAGTTCTAACTGGCATTGCTGTGATCTCTAAATGTGATTTTAATTTTCACTCCCTTAGTGACAAATGGTGTGAGCCACACACACTTTTATTTTCCATGCATATCTTGAGTGTCCATTCAGATAGTTTGCCCATCTTTAATTGGGATGCCTGTTGCTGAATTTGAGTCATATACATATATCTATATATAACTTTATAAGAATTATACATATATAAGTATGTATTTACAAAGGTTTTGTTATACTTGTGATCTCTAAATATTTCTCCCAAACTGTGGTTACTTTTCACTTTCCTGACACTGTCTTCCAAACAGCAAACAATTTAACTTTGATCAAGTCCACTTAATCCTTTTTTCATGGACTGTGCCTTTTGGGGAGGGGGTATTCTATCTGAAACTTCATTGCTAAACCCAACACCCAACATCCTGCAGATTTTCTATACTTACTTTTAGAAGTTTGACAGTTTTAGTTTTTACATGTAAGTGTTTGGCCCATCTCAAATTATTTTATATAAGCTATGAGGTATGTATTCTGCATGTGCTTCATTTTGCTTTTGTTGTTGTTTTGCACAGATGGTACCATTGTTCCAGTATGATTTGTTGAAAAGACTGTCACTTTTCCATTGACTTCCAGTTGTATCTTCACAAAAATTTAGTTGACTACATGTTGTGGATCTATTTCTGGGTTCCCCACTGTATTCTGTCAGTGTATGTGTTAATATTTCCACTTGGTTTACCTCCTCTTGATCACAATAGCTTCACATTTCTTCAAAATCAGGTGCTGTGAATCTTTCCATTTTATCCTCTTTCCACAATAGTTTTAGGTATTCTAATCCCTTTACTTCCCATATGCATATATATATATATAAATATGTATATATATATATATATATATATATATATATATATATAATCTCACTGATATTTTCAAAGCAACTTTCTGGGATTTTGATTAGGGTTCCATTGACTTTACAGGTGAAATCTCTAATTAATACTGTATCTTCAAATCCACGAACAGTATGTTTGTTTTCTGTTTATTGAGGTTTTCTTTGATTTTTCTTGTTTTATATTTGTCAGTGTATAAATCCTACACATATCTCATTAGGTTTAAGTACTTCATTTTCAATATGCTGCTGTAAAGTTCTGAAGTTTGATTTTCTATTGCAGATATGTAAAACTATGAATTACTTTCATATGCATAGTGCCTCATGCCTGCTAACTTGTCAAACAGGTGTTTTTGAAGAAGAAAACAACAATCTGTCTTTTTTCAATGAGTAAAATCTGTTTCTCAAAGCACTGAGATAAAGGTGTTTAAAGAATAAACTTACACATTTTCTCATATTGCATATATTTCTCAGGAAAAGATCCACAAATAGCTCCTGTACCTAAGGAAAGATCCCCAGCTAGGCCAAAACAAGGCAAACAGAGATTGAAACTACTCTGAGATAGCATGATCCATCTGCCAGACCCTCCGTATTGAAAAGTATGACAGCAGGGGTGCTGAATGGGCAGTGGGCAGAGTCTGTGAGTCCAGGCACAAGGCAGATTGACACCATCTCGCAAAGTTACAAAAACACTATTTGTCCCAGCAATTTTATTTCATTTCCAGAAATTTGTCCTATGCATGTTGTTACAAAAGTACAAATAACCTATGTACAAGATTTTTAAGTATAGTGTTTATAACAGAAAAATGAAATAAATTGAATATGCTGTTTAATGTTATAGCTGCATGGCTTATTATGTAGACTTAAAAATAAATTTCAGCAAAACCTTTCTATTATTGGCAGATGGGATTTGAGAAATAAAATTATGAGTAAAGTGCAACCAACAATATTCTACTTAGATCAATATATCTCAATTAGAATTAATTTTAAATGTGTCATTAAACCCAAGAATGCAAATAAATGAAACTTGAAATCAGCCCTTTATTAACTAATTCACAGTCTTACACCAAAGTTTTCAAAAAAAAGTATGCCGACTTTCTTGAAAATATTGTATTAAAAACAATTGTAGCAAAGAAATTTTTGTGCTTTTAATAAAATTGTAAATATTAATTTCACTTCTATCTCCTCCTTTTTCAAGTTTTGGTTTTGCATATGTTTATAATTTATGTAGCATATTAGTGCAGAAGTACATGACTGTGATTTGTAATTCAATATACATCTACTGGGGGTTCATTTTCCTTCTTGTGGGGACTTGTGATAAAGTGGGGGAACTGCCACTCTATAAAAGATCCCTTGAGGGGAGACCATGGCCAAGTTCTGTAGTAAGGAAGGCTGTTGCTAGGAAGAAATAGAGGTGGGAAGATCTGAATATGGTTATCACCTACCTCACAGGTGGTGGAATTAAGATCATATGAATGCAGGATTCTATGACTTTTCAGGGCTGAGAAGTAGAATTCTAGAATGTCTAGGCATCTGGAGATAAAGGAGTTAGGAATTCTGCTTTTTCTAAGCTCTACAGAAAGGTCCTTGCGCTAGACAAGGATCGCTAGTGCTCTGTAAGAATCAGTACCAGAATGACTTCCAAGAGTAAGTTGCCGATCACTGATTGAGTAAGTAGAGCCAGGTTTGTCCCACGGGATCACTTGAGAAACCAGTTTCTGGGGGCAGACAATAGGAATCTGCTTTTTCAGTAAGACTAAATTTATGCTGACTGCCGAGCATAGTGGCGCATGCCTATAATCCCAGCACTTAAAAGGTTGAGACAGAAGGATTGCTGTGACTTCGAGGCCAGCCTGGGCTTCCTAGTGGGTTCAAGGCCAACCTGAACTGCATAGAAAGACCTTGTCTCAAAAGTAAATAAAAATAAAATAAAATAGCATAAAATAAATAAAATAAAACAAAAAAATCTGATGAAGCTATGTGCTCCACAGAATAAGTGATAACAACCCCTGGCTTGAAGGATATAGAGCATAATGCTTGGGTCTCCCATTGCTGTGACTCCTCTTCTGATTTGTTTGAGAACAGTAAGATTCTAAGGCAGGAGAAAGAAATGAATTTTAGTTGTAATAATTTTAGTTCTGCATCTTAGATCTTGTTTATATGCTTCACAGTACCTGGCATGATGCCATGGGCCAGGGCCTAGCTCGCTTTTCCCATGAAGAGTCAGATGATAAGTATTTTAGACTTTGAGGTCCAGACCAGGTGACACAACTGCTCTCAACTCTCCTCCTGCGTGTGAAAGTGGCCGTGAGCAGCATATTGTTATCACGTGGGCAAGGCTTCTCCCCAAGAAAACTTAGACAAGCAGGCCTCCTGTGCAGACCCTAGCTAGGCACAAGTATGCTGTCGCCTCACTGATTAGGGACTTCGTCGCCTCCATCGTGGCTCTCTACTTGGTCCTGGCTGGAATACTCATTTCTCTGTGTAGCCCAGCCCTTCAATGGGAGAATCTAGTGTGCATAAGAGAAATTAATAACTTGAGAAGTCTTTAGGCAGGGACAGAAAATGCTCCTACATGGAAATCTACAAAAACACTGAGTTTACTGTACTCAAAAGTAATCAGAAACTTCAGGTTGCCCTCTCTCCATCAACGCCATGACTTTTAGGAAGATGAGTTATGTCAAGGAAGGGAATGAGCGTATGGAAAACTGCAGCCAGAGGACACAGACACAGCTCTCACTCCCGCTCTACTTTGAGGGAGGCTTTGACTGTGGGCGCCTGGCCCCACCCAGTGCTCCGCCTCCTGTGACCCATTGGCACCGCCCCCCTACCCCGTCTGATGCCAGATTTGTAGGGGGCCCTGCCATGACAGTAGTGGGGGAACCCACAAAAATAATACATTCATAATATAAGACAAAAGACATTTGTGAAGCAATGCTCCCACATTTGGAAAAGCGTCAGAAAGGGGAATGGAAGAAAGAATAGGATTCTTACTCTTGCTCCCTTCATCAAACTCCCAGAGAGTAAATCTTGCAACTGTTCACTCAGGGTCATGTCTGCTTGCTCTCTGGCTGCCATGGAGCGTGAGTTTCTGTGCTTCACCCTTCAGAGCTCTTATTTTCTATCTATAGAGTTAAAATGGGAGTCTAGCATGCCCCCTGTGACTTCCACCTGGATTTTAATAAAGAAGGGTCATTGCTTTGTTCTCTTGATCCTGGGTATGGACGTAGCTATGTGGGAAAAGAACCTGCAAACTTCTGCCTTTTCTGTACAGTACTTGCGCTGCCTAGCTCTTCTCTCTTTTTCCCTGATGGAGGTTCTGAATGATTGAAAGTGATGGGAATTACTGTTCCCAGCCCCAGATGCTAGATTTTGAAGTTCCCATGGGTGACAGATGTGATCTTGGAATAAATTAAGATTACCTAACTGCTCTCCTGATCTTTGACAGATCCTGCATCTGAACGGGCTTAAGGATGAAGGCCACTGGGGTCCTGGTCCTGATTGGCTTCCTGGTCACAGTCACAGAGTCCAGAGTCTACACTCGCTGTAAACTGGCAAAGATATTCTCAAGGGCTGGCCTGGATAATTATCAAGGCTTTGTCCTTGGCAACTGTGAGATTTCTTCCTCTTCATTCTCTCCCCAGCCTCAGAGTCTCTTCTGAGATGTTGTGGGTCCTACCTACAGAGTTGTTCTAGCTTTTACATGCTCAGGCCTCACTGGGGAGTCCTGTGTTGTCCTCGCCTGCTGCTCTTGATTCCTGTGCCCCCTCTTGGGGTCCTCATGTCCTTATTCCTGGGGTCCTGCACCAGGGAAAAGGAAAACAGTAGCACCCTTTTGGCAGTGTGGGTCATTGACCTGAATTCTAGCACCAGGACTTAGCTTCTGGTTTGGTGTGCAGCGTCCAGTGTGGCATCCCTGCCGCCGTGGGCCCCATGTGGGTGCCACCTGCACTGCCCCACCAAGATCTCCTGGGAGGAGGCAGCTAGGTAGCACAAGTAAGGGAATTAACCCTAAAACAGGCACGGACAACGCAATACATCTCCTTTCTTGACCTCCAGCTTCTGCTGCCCACCCACAGGGATCTGCATGGCATATTATGAGAGCCACTACAACACCACGGCTCAGACCACCCTGGAAGATGGCAGCACTGACTATGGCATTTTCCAGATCAACAGCTTCACATGGTGCAGAGACAATAAGTTTCAAGAGAAGAACCACTGCCATGTCGCCTGCTCAGGTACAGATTTGATTTTCCAGAATCATCCTGAGGGACACAGGGAAGAATGCTCACCACCTATTTCTGCTTTGACCAAAATTTGGAGTTCAAATTTGCAAGTCATCTGTCTGGGGACCCACACGTTATTCAGTAGTTCCCCAAATATGACACTCACAGCCCTGTTTCTAGTTGTGCAAAGATGACTAATTCCTTCTCAATGGCTTTCAGTAAGCTCTTCACAAAAACTGGGCGATGACAAATAACCTTACTGCCTTCTCCTCTGTAGAGATATTGAGTGTTGTCATTAGGAAGGAGAAAGTCCTCTGCCAGCTGTTTTATGTAATCAGCTCATCCAAAGGATTGAAGCCATTTGTGCTTGCTTGTGCAGATCGAGACAAACACACACCCTGTGTTTTTTTAACAGTAGAAATTAGGCTAGAACTCACTTCCAACCCTTCTACTTTGGTCACAAGAGTACAGCACTGAGAAAATACAGTCCACCTGGCACAGGTTCTGCTTTACAAAGCTGTATGAGAAAAGCAATTTGTGCTACACGAATGATAATCACAGGTGTAGACTGGCTGTGGTGGCTCCAGAGGAAGAGATATTATTAAGAAAATCATAGAAGACTCTATAGATGCAATGATAGTTGGTCTGAGGCTTTGAATAAAGATAAGACCTGGGTATTCAGAGATAGAACACAGTCATTCTAGGCAAGGTGACAGAGGAGCAAAGAGAAGCATAAGGGTAAGTGTGGGGCAAGGATGGGACAGTGAGACATCCTTCTTAAGTACAATAAAGACGATGTTGCCAGGGACTCCCAGATGCACAGGCTGAAGGCTGAGGGACACCTGACTGTGCAGGATGGTGAAAGCCAGGCTGAGGAGCTCATGCTGATTTCCACCTAAAACAGGAAGCAGAAGTCAATCAGCCGCTGCTTAAGAAAGAGTAATCTGCAATCAGGGTGTGAGGCAAGTTAAAGAAAAGACCATTTCAGTGCTACTACAATTGCAGAGCTAAGAGATACAAAGGCCTGATTGAGGGTCACGCAGAGGAGCATGAGGAGAGGGACGATGTAAGAACTGCTGTCCAGGGAGGAGACAGCCAGAGGACTGTCACCCACTATCCCTCCTGAGAGCAGCAAGTTTTTTCTGTTTCATTCACTGATGTATCTTCAATGCCCAGAATGGCACGTGGCCATCGTGAGTGCTCAGTAAACCCTTATCAAATACAAGGATGGAGAGAATGAGGAACAATAATAACGTTAGGCATAAAATACATTCTAGGGCAAAATTCTTTGAGAGCAGGCAATAAACTGTTTTAATGCCCCTTTGCCACATTAAAGATCATCAGTATCTGTGTTTGAGTGTGTGAGTTATTAAATATAATGTTAATTTATCTAGTCTATTCTCCCCACCCCTACATTAGTAAAGAATGGTCATGATCCCCTGAGGAAGATCACCCAGTATTTGGTTAGAGCTTGATATAGACCATTCTTTTGTTGAGCTAAAATCTACCTCCTTATGGCTTTCTTTCATTTTAGTTTTTCCTTCTGAATTTATTCAAAACAACTTTGCTCTATTTTATACATAGAAATATATTAACTGTTTTCCAATCATCCATAGTTCTCATCTCCAGTGTCTTAGCATCTCCTGTGCTGAAACCATCAGCCTCTTCATCTGCCCGTAGGTAGGGCTTTGAAACCCTGCCTTGTCCTTTCTGTTTGTTTTGTTTTGAGACAGAGCCTCACTAAATTGCCCAGGCTGGCCTTGAATTTCTATGCAACCCATGCATGCTGGCCTCAGACTAGTGATCCTCCTGCCTCAGTTTCCCAGGTGCTCAGATTATAGGCATATTGCCCTGTTGTGTCTTGGTCCATCTCCTGAGCAAATCTTAAGAACTTGCCAGTGAGGACTTCTAGTTAAATATGGTGATTAGATAGTGCATTTACCTGCATGGTGGGCTAATAATGCCACCATCAATGTGTGCAGTCTAAACCCTGAGACTCATGAATCTATCTTGTATCACTAAAGGGTCCTTGCAGATCTGCCCAAGGGTGCTGAGCATCATTGGCAGGGGTGATTTTCCAGGGCAGTGTGGATGCCCCAACCTAATCCCATGAGTCCCATAATCACAAACCTGGCATGGTCAGAGACATACCCAAAGACAGAAGGACAGACACAGACTGTTGCAGAGACTTGACAGAGTGTAAATGATGTGCAGAAGCTGGGAGTGGGGAACAAAGGCCTGAATCCTGCAGCCACAAGGAACTGAACTGGCCAAAGCCTGAATAAAGCCAGGAGCTGGGTGGTTCCCTGCAGCCCTCAGAAAGCAAAGATGGCTCCCAAACCTGGCTTCAGTGGGATTTAGTCCCATGAAGCTCATGTCACTCTGCCAACCTGTAGAACCATGAGAAGACTGTGTCGTCTGTGCCACTGCATTTGTGGTTATTTGTTCTGGCAACCACATAAGGTGAATATGCCCCTGCCCTACCTCATCAGCTCCCACCTCTGCAGCACAATACCTGGCTTGGACTCTTGTGAAGCAGAGAGAGGGTTTTTTTGGCTCATGATTGTGGAGGTTCATCTCCAAAATCACGCGGCCCCACTGGTGTGACTTTCAGTGAGTGTATCATACCATAGCAAGAGTGGGTGTCACATCTTGAACATAGGAGCAGAGAGGGATCCACAGTTCCTTTCAAGGGCACTCCCAAAGACTCAGGAGCTCTCAGAAGGTCACAGCTCTTAAGGGTCCACAGCATTCCAGAATGCAAAATTTCAGAAGCAAGTCCAATTGAGAAGCAGTTAGGCCACTGAATTTCCTTTCTGACTCCATTCACCTGGCACCTGCCCTTCCCCAATGCCAGCAGAACATGGAACTGCCCCCCAGACAGTGGAAATGGTCTCTGCAGAGAGACCTCTGAGGTCTCCAAGGTGAGAGCTCCAGACTGAAGGCACTCGAGATTGAGATAAAGCCACCATCATCCCAGCCACCTTCCCAGGCAGATCCTAGATGCAGGCAGCTGGGCTGTGCTCTTGGGGGGAGGTTTTCTCCCAGGAACCAGGGCAGATAACAGGGAATAGTGACTAAAGGCTCCAAGTATGTCTCCCGTAAACAAGACTGGTCCAACTTCTAACATGATGTCCAGAGCTAAAATCCAAGCACAGAGCTTGGGCAGCACTCTGGGGTCCCTCTCCAAACAGGTGCAGATGACCGAGGGCCACAGGAGCATTACTGCTGTGCAAGAGAGAGACTAAGGCTGGTCTTCCTCAGTCTCAGGCCAGAGAAACTTTAATTATGAATAATGTCATTCTGTCCCTTGTACTACAGAAATAATGACATTTGTTATAGAAACCTAGAAACAAATTAACACTAGGTATGTTTACAAAGAATATGAAACCACATTTATGTATAATACCAATGTACCTCATGCCTATTTCTGAAATATTACAATCACTTCCCATTCCAAACCGTATTCCTAAAATTCCTTCCTCCTTTGCTCATACTAGTTAGACAGAAAAATCTCTTTTCCGTATTCGCTATGATTTGAATGCCCCCCTCTAAGTTCATATGTTGGAAACTTAATCTCCAATTCCAATGTTAACAGTATTTGTTGGTGGAGCCTTTGGGAAGAAATTAGGATTGGATGAGTTTATGAAGATGGGACCCCCTCAGGCATTAGTGACTTTATAGGAAGAGGCAGGGAGACCCATGCTAGTGTGCTTGCTCTACATCATAACATAGCACCCTTCACCGTGTCACAGTGCAGTGGGGACACTCATCAGATGCCAAGCAGATGCTAAAACCATGCCCTTGGGCTCACCAGCCTCCTGAATCATGAGTCAAAAAATCTGCTGTTCTTTATAAATTCCTTGGCCTCAGGTATTTTTTTATAGCATCAGAAAATGGACCAACAATTTACAAATCTAACTCGTGTGTGAGTGCATGTGTGTGTGTGTGTGTGTGTGTGTGTGTGTGTGTGTGTGTGTGTAATCTCTTGATGCACTGTCAATCTTCATGTTCCTCTAATGGCATAGGCTTTGTTCAATAAGAGATGTTTAAGGAAAAGAAGATGGTCAGTGACTCTTCCCTCTAGTCTGATCCACTTATATTAATCTTATTTTTTATCTGCCTGGTATCTGAGTTGGCCTTTGTCAATTCAGAGAGGGGGAAGAAATGCCCTTTGGGATGGTAGCTATAATTTAGTTGGGAGGTAGAGGATGCTGGGAAGACACAGAGAGACTTTGAACTAGAACTGGAAATAAGTAGCTCTTTTATGTAGATTGTTGCTGCTTTCTGTTGAATGTAGGAGACTATTTCACTGAATAAAGCTTTGGTTTCCAACATAACCCTTTCCTTATTCGTGTTTGACTGCACAGAATTGTCTATTTAAAGCAAATTGGGCAGAGACAATTACTGGCATGAATCATCAGGAAAATCTGCCATCTCAGATCATTTATGCCCCTCTGCTGCCCCCCGGTGCCGATGTCATGGCACGTTAACATTTTAGCACTTTACTGGGTTCTTTAATTTTCAGTCCCCACCTTTCCTAAGCAAATCCAGTCATATCCAGCTAGGACTTTTTACAGATCCCAATTGTGTCAGAAACACTGTAGCAAAGTCAGAGGCTGACAGTTTCACACTGTGGCTCCATTCCCTGGGTCAGCATCCTCTCATCCTCTAATGAACCCAGCAAAGCGATCTGCCCTGCCCCCAATCCTAGCCTTGTTCTTTGAACTCGTGCCCAGGATGTATTCCTGTCCTGGAATAGTAGAGTGTAATCTGCTTCCTCCTCACTCCATAGGATCCAGTTCCTTCCCACCTCACAAGACCCCAGTGACCCCACTTCTCCTAGGACTCCTGCCCCTCCACTTCAACACAAGGTACAGGGTCCCAGTACCTAACATGAGCTACTACGTGCAAAGTAACATGCTTCCAAGTATTCTGAACATGCCCTAGATGCCAAACACTTAAGTTTAAACAACCTTAGAGGTAAATAGTAAGAAGTTTATAAAGTATGTCATTGTTATCAACTTCATTAACACGCATTGTTCCGCCAGCAGGAATCCTTGCTTAACTGCTGTCCCATTGAAAGGAAAAAAAAAAAAGACAATGAAATTAAGCCTTAGGTTGAATACAGGCTCATTTACTGAGTGTATGACCTAAGTTTTTAGGAATAATAACGATTTGCACCAAAATGATTACATTAAATGGTTAATGGAAATTTTCCATAAAGGAATTTAGCATGTGCTTGACACAGGGTTAATTTCTATGTTAGCTATTATAAGTTTCTCTATCTTTTGAAATGAGATGTTTCATAAACTGACATAAATTTTCCTTGTCATGGAAGAACTGTCAGTTAAATGCTGATGGATTCACACGCATTGCTGCAGCTGCTGTCACTTATAGATGATATTTTTTGTTCACTTTATTTTAAATATAATTAGCCACACTTAGAGTAAATTTGAGGAAATGTACTTTCTTTTTTACTTAGGTCCAAGTAAGCAACATGATTAGCAACTAAAGCAGCATATTCAAGGAAGAATTCCACCTTCTACCTGCTGAGTTTACAAAATAATTTGGTATTACTGTGCTCTGTTGAAATGTAGTGCTTCAGGTTAAAACATTTCTGGTTATTTTTCTGGTAACAAAAATAATGCACTTACCCCCGAAAAATTAGAAAAGACAGCAAAGCCTTAAGAACACTGATGATCTCATGATTGAGAGCTAATACTTAAAATGCTAGTAAACATAAGAACATATGAGTCTCTTTTTCTTTCCAACCCTGTGCTCTCCAATAGGACTTTCTGTAGTGATTGTAACCTCCTTGACTGACACTATTCAATATGAGAACAATCAGCCACAAGTGGCCATAGGGCACCCGATAAACTCAATGGATTTTTGCTTTTCTTTTTGTGAGACAGGATCTTGCTGTGTGGTTCAAACTGGCCTTGAATTCATGGCAATCCTCTTGCCTCAGCTTCCTGAGTGCTGAATTAAAAAGCTAAGGTTATAATTGTGCTTTGTGGTGATTAAACTTATCATGCATTATTTTAAATTTTTTTCAACTTTCTGTATGTATCATTGACAAATAAAAACTGTACATATTCAAGGTATTCAATGTAGTTGTTTAATATATGCACACATTGTGAAATGGTCACTAAATGAAGGCATCCAAAACCTCACATGGTGACACTTGTGCAGGGAGTGTAGATGTGTGTGTGTGACAGGAGAACACGGTCTACTCTCCATCTCTAGGATACAGTACAGTACTGGTAACCATAGTCATTTTGTTCTACATCATATCCCCAGAACTTATTCACCTTATACCTGAAATCTTATGCTTTCTGGGCAACATCCCCTTACTGCAGCCCCTAGGAACAACCATTCTGTCCTTGGCTTCTGTGAGTCCAACTTGTTTTAGATTTCTCCAGTTTCATTTATCTTGTGGCAAATGTCAGGTTTTGTTTGTTTGTTTGTTTTGCTGTTTTTTTCTTTTTTGGTGCTGCGAATCGAACTCACGACCCCACGCTTGCCAGGCAAGTGCTGTGCCACTGAGCTATATCCACTGCCCCACAAATGTCATTGTCTAATGGCTGAATAATATTCCATTCAGTCGATGTGCACAATATTTTTGTCCCTTTATCCATTAATGAGTATAATTTAAATTTCAATAGTTGGATGTGGCTAATGACTACCATATTGGTCAGTGTAGCTCTCAACAGATATTTTTACAATGTTGGGGACATAACATTACACTGGGAACATTTCCCCACATTATTAAACGTCCTGGGAAAACATGTTTTCAATGCCTCCTTATTTTACTATATAAAGGTATTATTATTCATTTCAACATCCCTAATTATGAGGCAATTAGATTTTTCCATTTTAACTCCTGTAAATAAAGCTACAGTAAACCACTTTATAAATAAACCTTCATCTACAGCCATGATTACTTCCTTAAGATAGATCCCAAAGGAGAAATTACCAGGTGGAAAGATAGGAACATCTTTGAGACTTGTTTCTGAAAAATTGGACCTGTTACAATGGATACACTCCCACCAGGAAGTCCTCCAGAGCAACCATTTCATTGCCCCCATCAACACTGTTTTCTATTTTTTTTAAAATCCATGCTTAATTGATAAATTAAAATGATAGCAAGTGGCTGGATTTTCTGTCCATTGATTAGTGGTCATGATGATTGTACGAATGAACCACTGAGGTCCTCAGGGGAGGACAAGTAGTAGTCCAGACGCATTTGGGTTATAGTAGACAGTCCATCTACAGCATCCTTCAGGATCTGTTTTGACCCTGCCTCACCTAAGGTACACCCCTCTGGGCAGCCTACACCCAGGGATCAACTGGTGCCAAGGTGTGCAGACCTAGCCATTGTGCCCAACTTGGCATCGCTAATGGGTGTATTCACGCCAGAGCTCCTGGCCAGCATGGCTGAGGTGTTGTTGAGCCTGCATCACCAGCAGACATCTCCACTCTCCAAGTCCTCTTCCTCTTCATTTCTTCCGCAGTATGGGTCTCCAACAGATAGCTTAGATCCCAAACCCATCTCAGCATCTGCTCCTGGAGAACCCAATTTGAAGTAGAGATGATGTTGGACTTTTTATGTTTATTTGACTTTTCTGTTATGTTTGTGTTAAGGATTATGAAGTCATTTCCAGACAAACAGAAAAAAGTGTTGATATCAACAAATATTCAAAGATTTGTTCTGTTTGAAGCAATAGGAAAAGTAATAAAGATTGGTGCATTTGGTTTAAAACTTAAAGTTTTCTACATATGAAAACCACTTGGATAACATCTTTTAAAAGCACAAAGTGGAAAATTACAATAGACAAAAGTTCAGTATTTACCTAGAAAAAGAACTTATGTGGCAAAGTAAGCTGAGTAGTGCAAACCTTGTACTGTCTTGTCTTGTGTGTTTCCTTAGAGCATAAAACAACTCTCTCTTTGTGCTTTCTCTAAATAGACTCTCACAAACCCTTCAGGACTAAATTATTCTTCTGAAATTTCAGGTAACCCAGGATGAGCATAGTTTTGAAAACCAACCACAACCCAACAAAGGCATTTTATTGGTGAAGAAACTCAACAAAAATGAAAATATAGTTCTGTAGGAACAATCATAGTTCTTCCAGCCCTCTGGTTCCCAAAATAGTGAGAAAAGTGAAGAAAACCTGATGTGAGAGCCCTCAAAAATCACCGTCTCCACTAACCCCTGCCTCCTCTGCTTTACAGCTTTGCTCACAGATGACCTCACAGATGCAATTATCTGTGCCAAGAAAATTGTTAAAGAGACACGAGGGATGAACTACTGGTAAGAGTCCTTCCTCAGGCAACTCTGGCTGGCATGAGAAGAACCTATAGTGTATCTGAGCATCGTGACTATGGTGGACTTGGACCCCCAGAGGGGTGCAACGATGTTGCCGTACCCTTGTCCATCTGCTTTCCCCTTGATGTGCAGGCGTTTGGGGAAGATAGTAGATGGGATGAGTGTGGGGAGAAAAGATATACTAAGTCAGACACATCCGCATCTTCACAAGAAGGTGTTTCAAACACTTGAAGAAACTGGTACTAATGGGAAATGGAAAGGGTTCATCCAGCCAACACAGTGAAGGAAAAGAGCTTGGATTTGCTCTAGATTTGTGTAAGAGTTTGGAGGGGAAAGTGACTGTCAATGTTGCATGACAGTTCAGAAGTAGGAAACTTTGCTGCGTCTGAGTGGGAGCCATGGTTCACCCAGGGCCTGCTCATCCTAAGGCTGTTCCTACTGAACACTGCTAGCGGGACCACCCACTTAGGTCCATAATTTCAGAGATGTGGGTGTTGAACTCAGTGACCCATCCTCCCAAAAGCTGTTTGCTTATTGCTGAGGCAAAAAAACTGGGGAGAGATGTTTTAAGACAAAATAATAGAGACCGTGTGTCTCAGAAGAAACTGAAGCTACACCCTGGGCATCACTGGTTATTCCAGCTAATTCTCCATGGGTCTGAGTCTCAGAAAGCATAGGTTGTCATGCTTCTTTCTATTGACTCTGCTTCCCTCTCCTCCTCAGGCAAGGCTGGAAGAAACACTGTGAGGGCCAAGATCTGTCTGAGTGGAAAAAAGGATGTGAAGTTTCATGAATGGGAACCAGACCCGAGACGCCTCACACTGACTCCCCAGGGCATGTACTAGATGTCAAAATGCTTGCGTCATCTTGTCTCCCTTCTCCCAGTATTCATTCTCAGAGTTAGGGAGGGAAAACTGATCTGTATTTTAAGAAAATAAACATTTCCACTTAAATGTCTTCACCCTGAATCAGTTTCAATGATGTCATAATAGCATGATGCTAAGACTTGAAAAATCATCTCTGGAATGTTCCAGTCCTAAAAGGAATAAATTTTCCTTCTTCAAGGTAAGGAGTCCTGCTGATATAGCACTGAAATGGCATACAGCCCAGAACTGGCTGCTCATAGTCCTGAAATGACCATTTTGTAGCCCTGAAATGGCTGCTCATAGTCCTGAAATGGCTGCTCATATCCTTGAATGGCTGCTCATTCAAACATTAGACTTCAAAGTGAGTTAGACTCAGTGAGTAACCTTAACAGGTCTCCAGGCTGCAGTTTACCAACCACTCTCCCAAGGCATGCCACTGTACACACAGTACTTCCACAGGGAATATTCCTTTGTCTTCAGGTGGTCCTCATGGATACTCTACTGGGCAAGAGAAAATTTGCTGCTCTTACCCTCAATGTCCTGAAACTTCCCACAAGTTATTCCAGCATCCATTTAAATGAGACCTATCAAATTGAAAAGCCACACCATATGAATCCTCATGACAAAGATGTTTTCAGTCTTAGACCTACTGGTTTTATTAGTTTACCTGAAGAGAGTCTGAGTACACATAGCAAGGAGATGACGACCTCTGACCCCAAAGAGTTATTCTCAAGATGCTCTCTGTACCACACAGGGATGGCTTCCTCTAGTGGCCTTTGTGGCCGGACGGCTCTGCTCCTGCTGGGTTTTTTCTCGCATTGTTTTCTGTCCACCTGTCTCTGCCCTGCTGGGGCAGAGGTGGTTGAAGCTGCCTTGTTCTAAATTTAGGTGAAAATAGTAGGTTCAGGTTGAATGCAATCTAACCTAGAGAATGCACTAAGTTGAGGTTTGTTGGAAAAATGGTTATGCCAGAAAATAACCTTCCCACCCAGAAGAAAGTTCCCACTGACCTGACTGAATACTGTTCCAATGCCTGAAAAACCTTTCAAAGCACTTGTTTTGAGCCGCCCAGAGCTTTCTATGGGCTCACTTCATGTTCATTGGCTTCACTTTCATGCTTACACATTTTTAAAAAATGAACTGTTCCTGGTCAAAAATAAATAAACATGAAATATGTTATAACCATATAATCCTGGTACAGTGTAGTGGACCATACAAACCATGGAGGAAAAACTTTTGAAATTCACATAACCATTGAAGAATAATTCTATCAGGTAACTGAAGAAAATCTGAAAAATATAGAACCCCGTTAGTTGCACTAAATCAATAATCAGTGCTTATGGAAATCCATAAATATACATTTTTATAATTATTGTCCAGTCATCCATCTGTCTTGCAGTCCCCATTCTTAGCCAAACCTCCTGCTTCATTAAAACCAATGGCACCAAGTTAATGATTTGGCATGGATCTGGCGCCAGTCATTCAAAGACTAGACTAAAGACTCAAAAATAAAATAAATAAATAACAAAAATCCAACTCCAAAAAATTCAAGGTAATGGGAGGTTGTCTGACGGTACAATTTGATTGATCTTTCTTTTTGTAAAACTCATAAAATGTGTAAGCATGCCATCTTACTATTTCTCTCTCCCAAATGTTTTATTTATTCATTATTTCTATAAATACTAACAGATAAAAATGCATCTTCCTGGGTAATTTTCCACACGATACCCTCAGAAATTTAAGAGGAAAAATTAATTCTATGCTTGGGTTATCCTTATTTAACAAAAGTGTATTAAAATTAGAAACCACATTTATGTGCCCTTTAATATAGTTTCCAAGATATTTGCAAATAGATATTCTTTTCTATTTTCTCCTCAAAACTATCTTATCAGCAGATTACCAGATCCACTGGTCACATGGTTAAATATTAGGGTTTAGAGAAAAGTTTATTTTGGTATAATCTTTCTTGGGGACTCTGCTACCTGACTTTTGGGACCCTTCTTTCTATGTCTCTGTCTTTCCCTGTGTGTCCCAACTTGCTGTTATTCCTTTATACTTTATATTCTGCTTTGCTATTTTCTTTGATGCTTCCTGAACCCAGTGTACCATTTGTCACTGGGTATCTTTGTTCCCAACTTGGAAAATCATGCCACTTCCACGAAGCCTATTCAAACCCACTCAGCCAATTCCTCTCATCCCAACGAAATTTCCTCTGAACTCATGGCCACTGTGCACCTTCAAGTTAGGTTACCATGCACCAATCTCTAAACTCCACGAAGCCTGCACCCTGTCTTTTACTTCCATGAATTTCCACGATCTCTTCTGCAGGACAAAGCATATAGTAGTTAACATTTAAAAAGATTGGATGTTGGCTGTTGGTTCCACTGAACACATGTAAGATTGTTGAAGAAATAAAATAAGACTTTGCATTTATAACACTTTTATTTTCAAAATGCTCCTCATAAAAACCTTGGGCACTGGACCATGCAATCTTCATTTTACCCAGGTCAGTGAGCAATAGAATGCTTGAAATATGAAAACCATTTATTCTGATGTAGGTTAAATGATCCTCTTGGGCCGCTGACCCTTTCATTTTGAGGGGAGTGGGACTCTCTGAATTTAGGTGCCCAGCAGTACCTCTAGATTAAAGAGTACACGCTGCTATAGCAGATATCTCATTCATCACTGTCCTCCAGGGCAGCCATAGCATGGAGCATGGAGATGCCAGCTGTCCTTTATATGTCACAATGTCATAAGATGGACCTTCACACAGCCAGCTTGCAAAGGACCCCAATACACAAGGATCCTGGTGTGTAGTAGAAGCACCTTGGAAACTATATATTAGTCGGCTTCATCTGACTCTAACAAAATACTTGGGGTGATTAATTCATAAGGAGAAAAGATTTCTTTTGGCTCATACTTCTGAAGGTTCTGGTCCAAAATCAGGAGGTCCCATCACACCGGGTCCCTGGTAAGGGCAGAGTAGGTAATGTAGGTAGCAGTCAAAGACTGCTTGCATTTCACAAGCCAGGGAGAAAAAAGAGACAGCATGGGACCAGGGTCCCACAAACCCCTTCAAGGTCATGTCCCCTAGTGATTTCCCAATAGGCCCCACCTCCGAAAGGTCCATGGCCCCTCCCATGAGCACCACTCTGGGGACCAAGCCTTTAACACATGGACCTTCGAGACCCTGCTCAACTTTAACCCACACTAAATTGGGAAGGTGGGTAAGCAGCACTCTGCCTAGAGAGGAAGCAGTGCTCTTTCCTGAATTTTCCTTCCCTCTCTTACCTAATTCCCTAAGCCACAGTAAGGAGGAAGAGGGACACTCAGGCCATCCTAACCCAGATTCCTCAAGCACATCTGCCTACACTGAGAGGACAGGAGCTTGCAGTGTTAGTGCAGAGGGGAAGAGAGAAGAAAGACAAGGTGTATCCTTGCACAAAACCACTACTCGCACAACTCCGACCCCGAGGCCACCTCACTGATACCCAACCGAAATGAAATACCAGTCTCTAAGCTGCAGCATTCATTTTTCCTTTGTTTTCTTCATCTTATTGACTGGGCTTTGTTTATAATAATAATCCTTATTCATCATGAAACATACAGAAAATATTTTTCAAAACCACAAAACTGAAACCTTCTCACCACTTGATAAAACTATTAACATTTTGATCGTTTTCCACCCAGTATTTTTTCATTAGTATAAACGGGGAGTTCTACAGTATTTTATTTTGCATCCTGCTCTTTTCACTTCATATAAGATTCCTAAGATTTCACAGAATTTACACCACATTAGTATTTTCCAAAATATGATACATACGAAGAGTAGGCTAGTAATGCTGCCGTCCCAGAATCCCTTTCCCCTATGAGTCACGGCTGCGCATTTGGTTTAATCAACAGCATTTTCAGATGTAGTTTCCTGCACACTTCATCACCATCCTCCACACACATTGTGGGGCGGGCATCTTTCCGTGACCTCCTTGATGTTTGGTAGGGCGATATGAATTGAGACCAGCAGTATGACATTGAGCCACATTTTCCAGTTGGGACACATCATCTGTGTTTAGTTGCTATTAAGGGAACAAGTTGGTATTGTATGGAAAAATCTCAAAACACTTGCTTAATGTGGCTTGTCTATCCCCTGTCGCTGGTCACAGAGTAGAGCCAACAGTTGTGCCACCAGACACAAGGAGCAGAGACAACGACCTAGGTATCTACCATGACCGGGGGAAGCCCAGCCCCTCCAGTGCTAGCCATGTGAACACCGACAAGATGCCGAATGTCTGTTTCTCCTCTTGGAAACTTAGAATAATATGTGCTATCCACAGCTACAGAAAGGTGCCACAGCAGGATCAGAAGCGCATCACACAAACTGGCCTTCAGTAAGTGTTGCTGACTATCTACATTTTTCTTTCTCTAGCGTGTTCGAATAGGTGATTGCTCAGGGGTACTGCAGATGCCTTAATAAAGTGAACCACAATTTTGCAGGAACTGGTGACACATTCTACAGGGAAACGGGCAGAAAGATTCTGGCTGAAAGAAATCCCACTTGAAACTGTGGCTGTATTTATCTTAATAGGTTACGGCTGCTGCTGCTGCAATTCCAAGTTACAGGGTAAAAAGTTAACGTTGTGGCCAGAGTTCCCTGCCTGATCCCTGCCACACCCCCACTGGCAGTCTCATTCTTGGGGAGGAAGAAAGAATGAAATCTATAGTTACCTTGAAAAGCATTTGTACAAAAAGAAAGCCCGGATTCATAAGTAATCTGACTTCTGCATCACTTTTCGTAAGAGTATCCTGTTACCAGCTAAAGCAAACAGCGCGGTTTCCACCCCAGGAACTGACAGGCCCTGCGAAAGGGCAGATTGGAAAAGATTAAATATTTGTGCAGAAACCCAGGCACCGCTCTGCAGAGGGCTGCCTTGGTCTGGGATAAAAGGAAAGGCGAGCAGGAAGGAGCTGGGAACTGAGGAGCGAGACTTATCTGAGTAAAGGAAAGACTGGGCTGGGAGGAGGAGGTGGAGACAGGAGAGAAAAGTGCAGAGGGGCCTCAGGCAGATGGGTGGCAGGGGTGCTCTGAGGCTGCCCTTTGACCCTTGCCTGGAGCTGGCCATGTGACTCAGGAGCAGACAGAAAGGGCTGACACTGAGCTTTGAAGTTGTCAGGTTGTGGTGGCAGAGATGGGCGGCTCTCAGGACCACTGCCACCCATCAGCAGCACCGCATTCATTGTGGGGTGGGGGAAGGGAGTGGAGGGAAGAAGTGGGGAGCAGGAGGAACTGGGGATGAGTGGGTAGGGGTAGAGGCTGGGGAAGCCTGAACTGGCCTGCCTGCCAGTGGACACCAAAGAAACACTTGAGAAAAGGGAGAGATGCTGGAAAAAAAAAATTTTTTTTAATTGGAGTTTTCAACTCTGCTGACAGCCTATCAAAACTAGTTTTCTGGCTCTGAGACATTTTAGTGGCTGCCAGAAACTTAGAATTTAAAAGAGAGAAAAAGAAGAGGAAGAGCGAAAATCTTCACACAATGGAGCGGGCTGCAGAGATGGCTGATAAGCTGAGATGCTCGGAGGAGCTGGATTCTCTGTGGACTTTGGATCTCCTTCGGGCCCACCGCGAAGATGACCAGGGGCTGATGTGCCTCCGCCACCAGAAAAACAGGCCCTGAGAGCCCTTTGAACTCAGCTCAAGTTACCCAAGCCTGAGGAGGAAGAGGAGGAGGCGAGGCCAGGGTAGGACAGGCCACAGTCCCCTGGGCTCGTTTCGAGACAGTGCTAGCCAGCAGCACATAACACTCCCAGGGACACTTTCCAAACAGTGCTGGTGCTGGCTCCAGCTCACTGGATTAAATCAAACTCCTGAAGTGTATTTTTTTTTGATTCCCCGGTGATATGTAAAGTGCCGCCAGGCCCATGAACCCAGGCAAGAGATGTACAGCCCCACTTCCGGGGGGGCAGACTTTCCTTGGGCCTTGATGCTGGGAGAAGAGCATCCAGGGCATCGGTCTGTGGCTCCCGCTGTGTCCCAGATTCTAGGAAAATCCCTGCCTCACCGTAATGGCTCAGAGCCTGCCCCAAGGATCAAAGCAGCTAAACCTAGTCATCAAGGCAGAGAAGGAACAAAAGTGAGCAGGAAGGACACGACATTCTACAAGCATTTGAGTGAGTGAGTGAGTGCCCAGCACTGTGGGATGCCAGTGGTAGGCACAGCAGAGGCAGCTGATTCTGCTGCCTGGGTTTCCTATGCACGTCAAACCATCCACGCGGAGGCCCACGGCCACAGAGAGGGCTCCGGTACAAGTTTCAAAATGGTAACTGGGTGACTCTTCATGCAAATACAAAATGAATACATGTCAAAGGTTTTATCCAGCCTGTTCATTAGTGTTCAGACCAGTTCAGAGAGATTTGCATTTCTAGGTCATTTACAAAAGGCATGTCAGTGTAACTTGACTGAGTTACATACGAACTGATTAATGTCTTATAGGTAAACAAACTGTGCACTTTGCAGTTATGTTTTAGCCTGTCAGATAGAAATTGTATCTCTACTAAGCAAAAATGTGCAATTTAACACAATTCTCTAATTCAGGAATTTTAAACATCAGTAAACATGAATTAAAGAAAATATTTTTGCTCCATAGAACATTGAAAGGACACGATTGTGGCTCATTTATTTACCTATTTCTAAATTTTTGCTTATTTTTCCTGGTAGTGAGAAAAAGGTGTTAAGATCACAGACCTAAAGAAGAAATGCAGAAGTGACAACACACATGAAAATCTAAAATCTATATAATTACAAATGGAGGAAATACAGAATCTATTAGTTATGCTGACAGCCTGTTCAGGGGTCATGCACACATCAGCTGTGGTCACCAGTCCTTAAGATCCAGGGAAGATGGATTCAATCTTCCATTCTGCAAACATTGGAAACTCCAGCTCTAACAGGCTTGCCAGCCATCTGCTGTTATAATAAAAGTTGATATGCTCAATTCATAGTACTTTGTACCACAGTGAAGACCTAGAGTACCCCCAAAGGCCCACATGTGACACTATGGAAAAGTGGGGAACTTTTAGAAAATGAGGTCTAGCAAAAATCCTCAACAAGATACTGGCAAACAGAATGCAGAGACTCATCGAAAAGATCATACATCATGATCAAGCAGGCTTCAAAAATGGTTCACATGATCAAATCAATACATACAGAGAAAGCCTGTGATAAACCCTAACATCCATTCATGATGAAAACCCCAAGAAACACATGTAGAAGACCGTATGGATGGCTCTCCTTGAATACTGAGTAATTACCTCTACATTGGTTAAACCTGGCCCTATATCCATGTACTGATATATACAAAGCTATCTAAGCTATTTCCTTTACCTTTCAGTTGGCTCTAAGCAATGTAAATAGGGCTAGCTGAGGTGCTGATGTGTAATCTTTGAAGCCAAGTGGCAGCCCTGTTTCCTTGCTTTGGTGGCTCCCTTTAAATGGTTGAGCCCAACAGGATGACAGAGCCAACACCCAGGACTGTCAACTGAGTTCGAGGCTTGAGATCTCAAAAAGTTTGTGCTTCAGAACTGAAGCACCAGTCCCTTATACACTTACGCTCCCTCAATTGCATTATGCAGATTGGTCTTTCTGCATACCTTTCTCTCTGCATACTGCAGAGGTGGTTTCTGGTTTCCTAGCTAGCCCAGCTCACAGCACTCAAGTAATTCCCACCATTTTCACAGTCACTTATCTTTAGCCACCCGCTTCTTCTCAAATTAATAAAATCTGGGTTAGGCCCTTAGTTGCGGTCTTTGTTCAGTGAACCTTTGTCTGAACCAGACTTAGGAACCCTTGGATGTCCTTAGCTGTAAATATGTCTTAGTGTCTTTATTCTCACTGTGGGTTTCAATGGAGATGGTAGATTGGAATTAATTCACCAGGATTCCAGTAATGATTTCATGGGATTACAAATATAAACTTCCTGGACCACAACAAGGACAGGAAAAGGGCCTCTATAAAACAGATGTAGAAGGACCTTACCTCAGTCTGATAAAAGTAATTTGTGACAAACCTATTGCCAACATCATATTAGTAGGGGAAAAAGGTAGAAATTTTCCATCTAAAATCAGGAACAAAACAAGGATGCCCACTATCATCATTCCCTGGGAAAGAGAAAAAACTAACAGAAATAAGTATAGAAAGGAAAAAGTCACAGCACCATTATTTGCAGAAGACATGATCCTCTCATAGAAAATGTGGCATTCTACCAAAAGACTCCCATAATTAATAAGCAAAGCCTGCAGTACAGCAGGACACAAAATCAACACACAGGAAACAAAAACATTCCTGTACACAAATAATGAACTCACCAAGAAAGAAATCAGGAAAATAATACCATTCACAAGAACATAAAGAAAAATTAAATACCTAGCAATTAACCTAACCAAGGAAGTGAAAGACCTCTACAAGCAAAACTATAGAACTCTGTAAAAGGAGATCAAAGAGGACATCAGAAAATAAAAAGATACCCCCTGATCCTGGGTAGGCAGAACCAATATAGGCAAAAGGGCCACACTTCAAAAACTCATATACAGATTTAATACAATTCCAATCAAAATACCAACAGCATTTTCTCACAGAACTAGAGAAAACACTCTTAAAACTCTTATGGAACCAAAAGATAAAAGCAAAAGAAATTGTGAGTAAAAAAAAGAGCAAAGCAGGAGGCATCATAATCCCAGACTTGAACCTATATTACCAAGCTAAAATAATAAAAACAGTCTGGCACTGGCACAAAAACAAACACGTGAATCAGTGGAACAGAATTCAGGATGCAGAAATAACCCCAGGCACATTCAGCTATCTGATCTTTGGCAAAGGGACCAAAAACATACACTGGGGGAAAGACAGCCTCTTTAATAAATGGTGTTGTAAAAACTGGCAGAAGACTGAAACTAGGCTCATATCTCTCACCATGTACTAAACCAAAATAAAAAATGTATCAAACATCTAAATATTAAAACAGAAACAATCTGTTGGAAGATAAAATTGGTAAAACTCTAAAAGACATAGGCATAGCAAGGGCTTTCTGAACAAAACCTCAATTGTACAAAAAAATAGCATCAAGAATCAATGAATGAGATCAAGTTAAAAGCTTCTACACAGCAAATGAAACAACTAACAGAGTGAAGAAACAACTTACAGAATGGAGGAAAAATTTTTTCACCTACTCCTCGGACAGAAGACTAATATCTAGAATATATAAAGAATGCAAAAACAATTAGACCCCCCCCAAATAAAAGACCTAACCAAAAAATGAGCAACTGAAATGAATAGTCACTTCTCAGATAAAGTATGAATAGCCAGTAAGTAAATGAAAAAATGCTCACCATCTTTGGCCATTTAAGAAATGCAAATAAAACAACACTGAGATTTCATCTTACTGCAGAAAGATGGCTGCCATCAAGGCATCGAATACAATAATAACAAGTACTGCAAGGTTATGGGGACAAAGGAATCCTACATTTTCTGTGGGAATGTAAACTACTACAACCAGCTGCTCTTAGAACAACCAGTAAGGTGGCTCTTATAAACTCCCTGACCTTCTCTGAATTACAGAAACCTTTGAGAACCTAAGGAATGCAATGCATTTCCCCATCCTTTCAAAATTGTTCCTTTTGTGCTCGTTTCGGCAGTGCATATACCAAAAACTGTTTATTTTATATGCATATAATACTATTCTAAGGATCCCATTGCCCTCTCCTTGGCCTCGAGAATCCATTAGTTGATTCTAAATTTAAAATCTGCTTTGAGTAGCATCCCCCATGATACTGAGATTCCCGAGCACGGGTGGCCTTGTGCTGAGAGCTGTGTGTGGCGATCTCTCTAGTCCAGCCAGCAAGGCAGCGAGTATCCCCACGGCTTCCTCTCCAAGTCCCAGTCAGCAGTTTCCTGAGCATAACCCTGACTCCTCAGCCAGTGCTCCCCCGCCCTGACTGCTGTGGACTTGCCTGGAAGCCTGGGAACACGCACTCGTGCTTGGGCCCTGCCCGCAGAGACCCCTATGTGCATTTCTGCAGTAAACACTGGCATGTTCTAGTCACCCAGTGCCTCTCCTAGACGGCCAGGTGAAGCCCCAGTGCAGCAAAGCTCCTGGGGGAGGATGTGGGGCTGAGCTCCCCGTGGACTCAGGTGGGCTGACTCCTAGGCACTCACTGTCCTAATGACTCCCAGCTGCAGGCGAGGCTCACTGGAGTGGTGGTTTTATAGGCTCCTTAAAGTTTAATAATCCAAAATACAGAGTGTTTTTAGCGCTCTACCAGCCAGGGGGTAAGAAATCCAGGACTCGGGGTCCCACCTATACTAAGGACGATGTGACCTTGGCCATGGGCCTCACTTTCTGGAGCCCCCTCCCTCCTGCTGACAGGCCCGGCCCATGGGTTTAGGCAGACACTGGTGTGAACTGTCTCTGCAGTGCGGCCACTAACTTAAGCTCTCTTAGCCTCACTTTGGTCCTCTAATAGGACAGTAATCTTTCCTCAAAGTGCTGTCACCAGTATTGACACGCTAGCATGAACTCTAGCACACAGTAAGTGCTCAGTAAACTGTTGCTAGTCTTATTGTGATTCAGCCCAGTAAACATTGCAGAAGCTGTATGAGGACACATCAGGAAGGCCCACATGGGCTTCGGTTAGCCACAAAGCATGCAAATTGCTGTCACTCTTATTGGCCCGGTACCTTTAATCAGGCTGAAGCTAGGGTTTAAACCAAGCTGACTCCAGAACTCTTCTGCAGAACAGTTTGCCTCCTACCCCTCCTTGAATACTTTCAGAAAGCTCTTTTGAAACCAAAATCGGAAAGAGTTCGAAAATGGCACCTTCCTAGTCAGATAGGGACCAAAGTCAAGCTAGCCACACACTCTCATCATGGCTTACAGTTACTTCCTCCTGTGAGGTTGAAGGCAAGCCAATCTCCTGGGGACTGGCCAAGCCTGAATACAAAAGCAACCACAATGACTGTTCTGAATGAATTGGTCACACTGAATTTTTTTCTATAGCGCTATATTATTCTTGATGTTTAAAATGCAACTGCAGAAAGTCTTATATAAGGTTAGTGGGTCTGATATATTTTGGAGGAAAATTTTCAAAGTGTTCTCTTCTGTGTCTTTCTTATGAATGCTGCCACATGTACTCTAAAAATCAAAATGATTGACTTTTCCAAATTTCTGGCTTTCAATGAATAGGGAGTTTTGGGACATGTAGTTCTCCGATTAGATATAAACAAATCTTTTTCTGTTTGCTCAAATCTTGTGCATCTAAGAGGCAGCTGCTTTCATCTCCTCCAGGAAATGTTACTTTAATGACATAACTGTGGGGATGCACCTGCCCGCTCAGTCCTAGTCTGCTGCCTATTTGAGAAGAGAAAGCAACACAATGGATAGAGGGAGAAAATTGTCAACTACATTCTCAAAAATATCCCGACACATAGGACATAGTGTCTGGAGCTATGATATAATGACTTGCCAGCTGAACAAGCAAAATTGGCCACATGTAGCAGATTGCTAGGGAAAAGTCACTAAGAACATAATGATAATAAGAATAAATAAATGTGCCTGTATGCTGGGAACATAATTGAGGACTTTTCATACTTAGCTAACTGATTATTCTAACAGTTCTATGAAACTAATAGTTTCCCATTTTACTAACAAGAAAATTAAAGCTGAGGGAATTTAGTTAATTTCCCCCAGAGCATACAAATTTGTTAAGTCAATTATGTAATTAAATCTAGATATTTTCATTACTAAATCCCAATTCTTAACTACTACAGTGAACTACCTGAGTATATATCCCAAAATATATTTTACCCAGAATCTTAACCTCCCATTCTCATGAAAATGTTAACAAATTCCAATTTAGGAAGAAAATAAAGTTGAATTTTTCTCTTTCCTTCACTCTGGGAACCTACTGTCCTTCTATCAGAGAGTAATAAAAATAACCAAAGGACAGGCAACAGAAAAAAGGAACCAATGAAAAAAAACTGAATTGATCAATAGACAACACATCTTGAACCAAATCAGCAGATTTTTCAGATAATGTAGAAACGTAAAATCTCTGTTCAGTTAAAAAAAATACATTATTGGCCAATTTTCATCCCAAATGAAGGATATAAATTTGTCTCACCTATGATCCTAGTGCCTGTCATGCCAATGAGGTAACCTTAGAAGCCCTACATCCATATAATATTTTAACTACTAGAAAACCTTAAAACTGGATTGTAAAAAGGTGAAGAGCCAGGAAGAAAGATGGGTAAATAAGGACACATAGATGAGGGCCACACACACAACATCGGAGGGGTTCTGAGGCTCCTAAATTTCTATGAAAAGGGCTACAAACAAACAAAAACAACAACCCCCCTCCAAACAAAATGAAAACGAAAAACAAAACGAAAACGAAAGCGCAAACTCTCTCTGCTGGTAAGAATAGAGTACTCCCTCCTTCAGACTCAGCCACCTCCAGCACCAAAAGCTGATTAGAATGTGAGTTGCATCCTGTATTTGACCAAGCGATCCACATTTTCCCGTGAGTTAATCATTTGACCCCCTGAAGGTCTCGCCATGTGTACTGAAAGTGTCTATTAACTCTGCCGTTGACTGCTGGGTTTGGTATTTAATCTTTAGGAGGAATTTCAGAAGGTCAAATTCCCCATCTGTGAAGAATGTTGTGTAAGTAATGAAACCAGGCAGGCAAGTTCATTTTCAAGGAGATGGAAGTCTTTAAATGTGGTCGAAAAAAGACCTTGAGACTATGGACATTTAGGGCCCGGGGCAGAGGGAGGAGAGAAGAAAATTAGCTCAGGGAGAGAGATTCCTAAATCAGTGGGAAAAAGAAACATTTGCGATGTGGCGTTCCAGCTACTGAGACATTTGGTTTCTATTAACTGTACAAGCAATGGGTTTGGCTATTGTTGTTGATCTTGTGCATTACAGTTAATGGGCACTGAATATAGTAAGAAAAATGCAGGGAAGTAAGAATGTGAAGGATTGGAAACTACAACTTAGTAGCGAATAGTAAAAAATAAATGCAAATATTTCCAGGTCCTGGGTTTCCAAAGCCTGTGGTTTCCCACGCTTACAGGGAGTACCCCATGCCTGTCAGCTTGCTCAGTTCAAAGTCAAAAGCACCCTCGACCAAACACAAACCTCACCGTTAAATGGCTGCTCTCAGATTTACACATCAGCGTTACCCTGATTGTTGATTTAGCCCTGTCATCCTAGCGGCACGTCACAGAGAAGACTCCCTCCTATTCTCCTCTGGGAGGTGGTCACGGCACCGTGGTGACACTGTCCACACTGAATCTGAAGGCTTAGGACATTGCCTTTCCCTTTCCCAAATTCCAGTGTTGTAACCTCCATCCTAGCAGAGTCATGTAAATATTTTTCTTCCTTGGGTTAGAAATAAGTTATGCAGGTTATTGGCGATGAATATTCTCAGACCTCCCCTTAAAAAAGCAACAGGGGAAACTGGGATATTTATTCACTGGCGTGTAATTGGAAGTCAGTGAACTCCTGGGAGTCCTCGGGCAGTGAGAGATTGCTACTGCAACCACCAAATCATTGTTTGGGATACTCAAAGTGATAGAAACTAATTTTACTAATCAGCCACTTTTTTAAATACATTACCTATTACTCTCAGACAGCTCTCTCTTCATGTACAGAAGTGCAGCGCAGACAGAAGGGGCTTGGGGCAACCTCACAGATAGGAAGGGTCAAAACCCAGACTCAAACCCATGAGTCCACTGGACACTGGGAGCCTCTGTCCACCACTATGAACCATGACAGGGCAGTTGTACACCCGGACCTTAGGTGTGGGGAAGGTGTCATCTTCTGTCCTTTTCTGTCTTCCTTCTCATATTCTTCATTTTAAAGATCTGATGTGACACTAAGAGACAGTCATCCCTGAGTGTCTTCTAAGAGTTGATTAGTGGATGTGGAATAAAAGTAACTGACTCATCCTTAAGACAGCTTGTCTGCTTTCTAGCATTGGTAATGCTACAACAGCTGTGAGCATCAAATTTATTAGGGAGGCTGTCAGGACCTGAGAACTTTGAGCATTGTCAATCTATTTGCATACTTTACAACTACTATGAAGACTGGTGCTGCACATAGAGGAAGTGTCAGGAATTGATGGCTTCCGTCACTCTGGAGCTGGCTGCCATGGGCCTGCCCTCTCTCTCTGGGCTGTCTCTGCAGAAGGCCCCAGCACTTCCTGCCTGCTGCAGCCAATGGGACACACATCTTGGTCTCTCTGCCTCCGATTCTGAGTCAATCTTCCCTAGCACTTGAAAGAAAATTAACTGCATTTGCAATGTATTCAAATTTATTTGAAATGAATGTCAAGAGCCCTCTATAAACTCTTCCCAAGTCATACAATGCTCCTTAAGAATAGGGGAAGGAGAAGTAAAAAGAATTAAAATGTGTTAAGTACATGTACCAACTCCTTACAATATAATCATCATGAATGTAATTTTGCATGTAATCATTATGCACTGCAAACATAAACAAAACAAATCAGACACTAAAGCTTAAATATTGCATGAATTCTCATACATGAGAAACTCAAATTATAAATAAAGAGTGAAATAAAAGATAGATGATAAGAAGTAGAGAGCTAGCTCTTTCTCAAATGGCAAGGGGATCAAGAGATGTAGGGAGAGGGGAAGGAGAAGATGGAAAGGAATGGAAAAAAGAGTTAAGATGTGTTCTGTACATGTACCAACTCCACATGAGGAATTTAAACAGTGTATACTACAAACATACTAATAAAAATAAAAATTAAAAAGGAGAACCCTGAGAACAAAGTGTTTCTGTCATTTTCCCTTAAAAGACACTGTGTCTCTTTGATCAAGAGTTAATCAGCACCTATTTGGCCCCTAATCATGTGAATTCTACCCCTGGTCCCTCTTACACTCCATGTCATTGAGTAAGCAGTCAACATGCCTTGTTGATCTGTGCATTGACCTCTTTCTCTCTCTCTCTCTCCCCGTATGTGTGTGTGTGTGTGTGTGTGTGTGTGTGTTTAGAAATACAGATAAGGAGGAGTTGGACAGTAATAGAAAACTGCAGGAAGAGAGTCATCGAGAACCAGATAATCTTTATATTCACTGTTCTTTCCTAAGCGTTACTATCGGGAAATATACTCACAAGGAACATCCTTTACTAACAGAGAAGAGAATGGCACCGTGCATTCCACACTTGCTTTTCTTTTTCCAGCATAACATTCAGGCACAACTTTCACTAACATTTTTCCACTAGAAATGATAATCAGCAAGCAGTTATTGGAAGATTTTGTTGACGACCTTTCTAATACCAGTGTCTTTCGAAAGAGCTCCTGTAGCTGAGGTCCTTGGAGTAAGCATGCTTATTTTGTTCTTTTTTTCTCCATCTTTCTTTCCTACTATCATACACCCACATTTTTAGCAATCACTCATATACTGTGCACCTGTATCTTAACATAAAATGACCCAATAAAACAAAGAAAGAGTCCTGCATTCTCTTTGTCACCTTCATGGGATGATGGAATGAACATCAAATTTCATAATGGGGGCCTTAGATTCAGGATTTGGATTCATTCATTTACTAGTTATATGGTTGGAATTCATTTACTCTGCAACACTGATCATCTGTAAAGTAACATAACAATACCTATCCTGCAGTGTTACTCTTAGGATGGAATGAAGAATGTGCTAATGTGTCACCCATAGGACCTGATACCCAATACTAAACATATACTTTATTCTGTTTTAGTACTTCCTATGGTAGAGAAGATAGCAAGGCAAAACCTCAGACTACTCATCAGTAAAACCCGGGTATGTTGGGAGGGGGGCTTGTATAGATCACTGTTTCCAAACTTACTTTTCATTTTGTATTTCCTACCCACATCTTAATAGAGCATACTAATCACTAATGTCAGAAAGCATTTGCTCAGATTTTTCTTGGAGAAGAGGATATTCTCAGGAAATGGAAAGCCGATGTCTCAACAAATGATAGCAACCTTTACTATACCAACATTGTCTGCGCCTATTTTCAAATGTTTATTTTTTAAAGCAATGAATACTTCTTCTCTTTGATGACTCATGGGGAATACATTTGGTGTTCAGTCCTTGCCACAGTGGACTCATTATCAAAGACAACAGAAAAGAAATTTCCTCTTCCCTCTCCTATCAACTAAGTTAAACCTTGGGGCGGGAAGTCCTGGATTTAACTGTGTTAGTCCAGCCCTTTCAGATGGCACATGGGACTGTCCCAGAGAGAAAGGCACATAGCTCACTCTGGAGCCAGACTAAGAGAACCAAAGAACTCGCTTTTGACACATGGTAGAGACACAGCTCCACTCTAATGGGGAAGGGAAGCTGTAGAGGCCTGAAGACCACACAGGAGTCTGGCTTAGTGTGCCACAAATGGATGTCACCACAGAGCTGCCATCTTGCAAACAGCCATGAGGGTCTCCAATGCAGATATTAGACCCAAGGCTGAAAGATCTTTCCTGATCTTCAAGGTGCTGGTGGACCTCGGTCCTCATCTGCTTCGAAATGATGGATTCACTCACAGCATGACTGAGTTAAACCTTGCCAGTCTGAGGTAGAAAGTGATCTACTTGGGTTAATTTGAGTTTCATTTGAGCAAGATTTTAATTTGAGGTTCATTGTGGTAAATATTTTCATAATTATATCAAAATATCACATGGTCCACCTTAAATATACACAATTTTTATTTCTCAAAGCATAAAGAATTAAGATTCATCCTGAAATAGGTCACATGCCTAATTTGTATTCACCAATTTGCCTGCAAATCTCCTTTATCTAGTCTAGGTCCCAAATCAGCATTCAACATTGTGTTTAATTTTCATATCTCTTTACGTCCTCTAATCTGTGATGGAATCTGACCTTCCTTGCTTTTCAGAGCTTTTTGAAGAGAACTGCTTAGATGTTTTGGGAAAAGCCTTCCACTGTGATGTGTACTCAGGGTAAGACAGTCTGAGGCTCCTGTCTTCTGACACATGCTACAGCGCATATGAATCCTAATGACATTCTACTGCATGAAATAAGCCCAGCCCCACGTGATTCTACTCCTACAAGGGGCCCAGAGTGGCCAACTCATAGACACAGCAGGTAGAAAAGCAACTGCTAGGGGTAAAGGGAAGGTGGAATGAGGAGTTGCTATTTCACGTATACACAGTTTCACAGGATAAAAAGTTCTGGAAATCAGTTGCACAACAGCGTGAATGTACTTGACACTGGTGAACTGCACATTTATAAATGGTTAAGGGGCAAATTTCATATTATGTGCACTTTACCACTATTTTTTAAAAATAATAATGATGACAATGAATTAAAATGTTTCAAATAAAAGGAAAAGAAATGTAACATCTCTCACGCTATCCTTTGCAGAGCAATTCACAGGGTTACTCCATTTTTACTTCAGTGACCTGGAACTGCTGCTCTTAGCAATGTTGTTTTAACCCTTCTAACAAACTCCTGGGTGAAGATGAGAGGCTGCTTGTTTGTAGTTTATAAAAATAACACAACACAAACCTGCCACCAGCAGGAGGCTCTGGAATGGCCAGTGACACTTCAGATCCCTTGTTTTTTGCTGACAGTCTGTGACTTCAGCTAAAGTGGCTGAAGGTGGGGCATGGAAGGTGGACAGATTTTGAAAAGAGCACCTCTTCCTCCATTTTTGTTGCTATGATTATTATTGTTATTATTATTATTATTACTTTAATTTAAGCATTCAAGCCAAAACAAACAATAGCAGAGGTGTGCCATTGAAGGGACAGAACCACTTCTCCCAGGTGGCCTTCACTACCAGATACAGCAAACCACCAGGACAAGTGATCTGGGGCAGTTTTGCACTCCTGAGACCCTAAATACTGAGTGTTTACAAGGTGCTAACAGAAGATGGTCATGAAAAGGAAGAAGTATAGAGCTCTAGATTCATGCATTTTACCTGACATTTGCCTATTGCTACACTGAGCAGAATCAACAACTCCTTATGATGCCCAGGACAGTGACAGAGTTTTCAGGACCTGTCACCATTAATTATTTATTGATATTGTGTTGCATGTCAGGTACAGCAGCATGCACTCATAGGCCCAGCTTCTCACAAGACTGATGGGGGGAGGATTGTTTGAGGTCAAGTCAAAGGCCAGCCTGGGCAACACAGGAAGACCCTATCTCTTAAAAATAATATATCACTTATAATTGCTAACAACAGGGCTGAGAATAGGACTGAGCAAGAGAAAGGCCCAGGGTTCAATCTTCAAGACCCCACAGGATCTCCTTGCATTTTGGACCTTAGAAATAACATAATCTAGCTTTTATACAAGAAATTTCACACTCTTTTTCTTTTTTGGATTCTTAAGAAAGAAAGCCTATTGAAGAGTCAGGGCAGATATTCAGGTTTGCATTTGATAAACAGAGCTAGAATCTGACAAAGTGGAATTTACTCAGGCCAATCTCGTGGCACGCTGAACTGAAGTTTCCTTCTCCTACCCCTTGGTCAAGTGGGGCTCCTTACCCACCACCTGCTTAGTGGTTGATTGAGTTCATGTGGACAAATCTCATCTGCTTGGTTAACGTCTAACCTTCTTTATAAGATTAAAATCTAAGAGCATCTAGAAAGAATTTACATATTAGGGATATAGTTTTATTAGTGTACCTAAAGCAATTTAGTAGAAGACAAAGCAATTTCTGTTTCTTACAGTCACACCACTAGGTCAAATACTGCAAATATGGTCTCCCCAAGCTGATGGCAAATGTGCAATGCTACCAAGCCATCCTGAATGCACCAGAGCCCAGAGCAAGTGAATTCCACCTGTGGTCAGATGCTGTTTACCTGCCTCTGCAATGCTGGCTTTCAGAGGCTTTTTCTCTTCCTTCCCACGTGCCCTAGAAATGTTGTCCTTATCTCTGTATGAGAGGAATGATTAAAGGAAAAGTCTCATGTAAATTCTAATGTGACATATCCCTAGTGATAATCAACACCTGAGACAGGATC